>JAODUO010001409.1:75000-85000 GCA_025642075.2 Ridgeia piscesae | reverse complement strand
CACTCATCTCTACAGACTGTGTCTTTGACACTCATCTCTACAGACTGTGTGTTTGACACTCATCTCAACAGACTGTATCTTTGACACTCATCTCAACAGACTGTGTCTTTGACACTCATCTCAACAGACTGTGTCTTTGACACTCATCTCTACAGACTGTGTCTTTGACACTCATCTCTACAGACTGTGTCTTTGACACTCATCTCAACAGACTGTATCTTTGACACTCATTTCAACAGACTGTGTCTTTGACATTCATCTTAACAGACTGTGTCTTTGACACTCATCTCTACAGACTGTGTGTTTGACACTCATCTCAACAGACTGTCTTTGACACTCATCTCTACAGACTGTGTATTTGACACTCATCTCTACAGACTGTGTCTTTGACACTCATCTCGACAGACTGTGTCTTTGACACTCATCTCGACAGACTGTGTCTTTGACACTCATCTCAACAGACTGTCTTTGACACTCATCTCTACAGACTGTGTATTTGACACTCATCTCTACAGACTGTGTCTTTGACACTCATCTCGACAGACTGTGTGTTTGACACACATCTCAACAGACTGTATCTTTGACACTCATTTCAACAGACTGTGTCTTTGACATTCATCTTAACAGACTGTGTCTTTGACACTCATCTCTACATACTGTGTCTTTTACACTCATCTCAACAGACTGTGTCTTTGACACTCATCTCAACAGACTGTCTTTGACACTCATCTCTACAGACTGTGTATTTGACACTCATCTCTACAGACTGTGTCTTTGACACTCATCTCTACAGACTGTGTGTTTGACACTCATCTCAACAGACTGTATCTTTGACACTCATTTCAACAGACTGTGTCTTTGACATTCATCTTAACAGACTGTGTCTTTGACACTCATCTCTACAGACTGTGTCTTTGACACTCATCTCAACAGACTGTCTTTGACACTCATCTCTACAGACTGTGTCTTTGACACTCATCTCGACAGACTGTGTCTTTGACACTCATCTCGACAGACTGTGTCTTTGACACTCATCTCGACAGACTGTGTCTTTGACACTCATCTCGACAGACTGTGTCTCTTCAGTCATTCCTTGTACACCTCCTGTCGATCTCATTCTGATTCCATCTACACTTCATTTGAAGTTTCTTCATATCAATTTGTTCTATCAAATGAGTCTTTCATCTTCCTTCTATCCTTTCACTTTATCCTAAATATTAATCTGACCCTATTGTTTTCGGTGACCTGTAATGTATCCTCCGGTCCCATAACCTGTGGACCCTGCCTGGTACCATACATACGTCCAGGATTTGTACGCAATATTACCTGGCGCCACTGGTAATGTCCAGCGCGTTTAGCGGAGCATGACGGCTTGCAATCGTTACAGGTCAGCAGGTAGTGGAGGAGATACTGGACGCCCAACGGGCAGGCTGTCCACCCGAGTACATCAACCTACACATCCCAAAGGGACATCCCCAGTACGACCCCGCTGGTGTAGGCGGCAAGGAGCTGCCCCTCCTGCGAACCCGCTACGACATGACAACCGGATATTCCCCAAACAACCCGAGGCAGCAGGTAAAGGTTCAATGTCACGTGGTACACTCTGCACACGTGACACAGACCACACGGGAACAACATTCCCTTGTGTACGCTGCCGTTTCTACCAGCATCATATTACATGTCGTTCTTATATTTTTTCAACGTCAATTTTTCCGTCCGATATATAAACGGGCGCGTTTTCCTGCTGATGTGACGGCGGAACCAAATAATGAGAATGTATTTTTCAGTATTTCTTCGAACAGTTAATTCACGCCAGGCTGTATTCGTTACAATGTTCAGTGTAGCCTGTAAGTAATATTTCCGCAAATACTCAACCGGAAAACATACGTTATGAAGTAATCTGGTTTGTAGCTTGACGGTGACTTTGCGGTAGGATTATCCTGTACGTCCCCTCGCTTGCATATGTTGCTCTCGTCTGATGATTGCACAGTTAAGTGTGTACACCATATTTGTACACGTTATTGTGTTGACGCCGTTTAGTGTATACGCCATAATTGTACACTTTAATGTGTTGCACAGCTCAGTGTGTACGTCATAATTGTACACGTTATTGTGTTGACATAATTCAGTGTGTACGCCGTAATTGTTTACGTTGGTGTGTTGACACAGTTCAGTGTGTACGCCACAATTGTACACGTTATTGTGTTGACACAATTCAGTGTGTACCCCATAATTGTACACGTTATTGTATTGAAACAGCTCAGTGAGATTTCGCCGTGGATCGACGGGACTTTGGTCTACGGCCCGAATAAGGCATGGGCCGACACTCTGCGAAGCTTCAAGGACGGACTCCTCGCCGCAACCAATGATTCCGATCCAGATCCGAAAGCGCGTTATTTTCCTGCTTACAATGACATCAAGTTGCCGATGATCAATCCGCCCACACCGCGAAACCACACACTCAAACCCGTGAAACGCTTCTACAGTAAGTCGGACATTGCACTTGCATACCATGTTACGTCACGTTTTTGGAGTGACTGACGCACTATAATAATGTATTTTATTTCATGTAGCGCCACTTCCGCAATATTGTTCGTGGCGATCCATAACATATTACAATTAAAATGCATAACTATTACACATAAGAAGCGATAGGATACAAAGACATTCCGTCTTATACTTTGTGAACACTCTGGTCCCAATATTTTCGGGCAGAGAAAGAGAAAAAGAAAGAGAGAGAGAGATAGGGCGGGCGGGCGGGCGGGCGGGCGGGCGGGCGGGCGGGCGGGCGGGCGGGCGGGCGGGCGGGCGGCGGGCGGGCGGGCGGGCGGGCGGGCGGGCGGGCGGGCGGGCGGGCGGGCGGGCGGGCGGGCGGGCGGGCGGGCGGGCGGCGGGCGGGCGGGCGGGCGGGCGGGCGGGCGGGCGGCGGGCGGCGGGCGGGCGGGCGGGCGGGCGGGCGGGCGGGCGGGCGGGCGGGCGGGCGGGCGGGCGGGCGGGCGGGCGGGCGGGCGGACGGACGGACGGACGGACGGACGGACGGACGGACGGACGGACGGACGGACGGACGGACGGACGGACGGACGGACGGACGGACGGACGGACGGACGGACGGACGGACGGACGGACGGACGGACGGACGGACGGACGGACGGACGGACGGACGGACGGACGGACGGACGGACGGACGGACGGACGGACGGACGGACGGACGGACGGACGGACGGACGGACGGACGGACGGACGGACGGACGGACGGACGGACGGACGGACGGACGGACGGACGGACGGACGGACGGACGGACGGACGGACGGACGGACGGACGGACGGACGGACGGACGGACGGACGGACGGACGGACGGACGGACGGACGGACGGACGGACGGACGGACGGACGGACGGACGGACGGACGGACGGACGGGCGGGCGGGCGGGCGGGCGGGCGGGCGGATTTAAGTGATATGAACGAGAAACCAGATGCAACAACAAGCAACGCCCAACAGTCGACATTCTACTAAAGTATGACTTGTTCCACCGTAGACGTGCCGAGGTGTACCTAGGATTGGAAAGTTTCCAAGCGGGTATACGGCTTGATGATGCATGTCGCCATTCGCTGTACATTGTCGTATATTGTTGGATTGTTTTGGGGTTTCCGGACAACGAGAAAACACATTCTCAAACAATATAGTGGCCAGCGTCTGTTGACATAACATAACATGAGCTTTTATTGGCAGAACTGGGCAACGCCCGTGGGAACGAGAATCCGTTCTTGCTCACTTTTGGCATACTATGGTTTCGATTGCACAACCTCAAGGCCCGTCAACTGAAGACTGTTCACAGCGACTGGAATGACGAGAAATTATTCAACGAGGCGAGGAAGAGGGTCGTAGCGACGTACCAGGTGACTTCACCTCTCTAGAGTTGTCTTCATGGCGGTCGTCTTTGTCTTTTACGCTTTACTTCTAATGTATATCTTGTGGAACGCAGTGGCGCAGTGGTTAAAGTATGGTAGCTTCAATTGCCTTCTTCCTCTTTCTCCAGTCGGGGTCAGGGTGCCTCCTTTGTATCCCTTTCATGCTCCTCCCTTCTGCAAAGACCGCCCATTCGTGGATGGTCACGCCAGCTCTTCCCAGATCTCCCTTCAAGCTGTCTTCCCGCGTATATGCTCCTCAGTCTTCTCTTCCTTGTCTACCCCCTTCCTCTACTAGCTCCGCTCTTTTCTGTAGTTGTCAATGTTTTCCCAATCTGAAGGACCCGATTTCGAATGATGCCTGACTGTATATGGGTGTGGGCATGTGGATTGTGGGCGAATATATTTCGACATTAAATGCAGCATAGATGAATGAATGTTTTCCAGAGAAACCATTAAGTATAAAGCGCTTAAAGCTGTCTACTTACTAGATATTTTCCTATGTAACAATTTACTTTTACTTAACTAGTTATGATTGTAGTGGTGACTTTGGTGCCTTCTTCTTCCCGCTAACTAATCAAATCACTACCTGGGTACTGTCGTGTTCACTTAGCACAACTTAGATTCGTTACCATTGTTCGCAATCAAACCTTCATTCTACAATTGTTCCAAGCTAGTATGGGCTATTTAAAAACAAGTATTTCTGTCATGGTAAAACATCATGTCATTTTATGTGCGCTTGGTCTGATTTCTGTTTTGGTTTTTTCCTTGCAGAAACTCGTAGTGTACGATTGGATTCCGTCCTGGCTGAATGCATCTCTCGGCGGATATGACGATGACGGTGAGAATATGGCGCATGAAAAAGCTATCGCAAACGAATATGTTTACACAAATCTCCGTTCGTTCGTTATAGGAAAACGATGGCGTGCAGTGTCAATGATGTTTGTTATATAACAGACCGTGTGAATATAATTGTTGTTGATATGTATATATGTTAGAATGAAGCAATTTGTTAACATGGCAGGGTGCCGCTTTCCAAGTCACGGCGCCAGGTCCATGTCACGACGTCGGCATGTAAGGCACGCTAGTCACATCACCCGCCATATTGGTTTATGTTATTTTGACATTTCCATTCATGATACGTTCCCAACGACTCGAACGAAATATGCCTTCTTTCGCACACGGCGTAACTGCCACCGCAGAGACTTCCGTAGTACGTTTTAAAGATTTCCACCCAACAACAAATCATCTAGAAGGTGGAAACAATTGCGCAGATAAGTTATTACTTTCAAATTGTTTGCTTATTGCAGTAATTTTGACTTGTAACACAACTTGAGGATCAGTTGTTAATATGTCTCAAATATCTTAAATATGTCTCAAAACTGGCAAAAAACGAGAATCACTGGCGTGTCGTAATACTGGAGGGCGATATAAAGGGATTTGAGTGACAACTCGGCAACTAATACGACTGCAATGATAAGTTAGTTGGTTCTTATCTTTGTTTACAACATATTGAGGCGATCAGGCTGCTTACCATCTCTTTACACAAACAATATAATATTTTGTTTTTAAGTATGCATGCATTTTAATCAATATTGTTTATTTAACAATTGAAAAGAAATGTTATTTAAGCTGACAACTGAAAACTATTTGCTACAAGGAATATCTGATCGTCGAAATTTATTTAAAACAATCACTCTCTCTCTCTCTCTCTCTCTCTCTCTCTTATATATATATATATATATATATATATATATATATTATATATATATATATATATATATATATATATATATATATATATATATATATATATGTGTGTGTGTATGTAGAAGTGCTGTGTGTTGTGTGCGTGCGTGCGTGCGTGCGTGCGTGCGTGTGTGTGTATGTTAACCATACCTTTGCCTTTTAGCAATGACTTATTATTGTTCAAATATAAAGTGATATGATATTTACCAGGTGGTTACGATCCGTCTGTACATCCGGGTATCTCACACGAGTTCCAGTCCGCAGCAATGAGATTTGGTCACACACTGGTGCCCCCTGGCGTTTATCGAAGGTACCTTCTAATAAACTGTGTCATAGTTACAACAGGATTTAAATTACTTGTCGCTGGTCGTGGTACATGATACAGTTACGCGTTGTTATATCTAGCTGAAATGTCTAGACATAAATGTTCAATTGTAACTGAAAAGTAAGGTACGCAATGTCTGCGGTTCATTCCACATGTAAGAGGAGGTTTTAGGCGAGTGTCATGGAAGGGTGCAAAGCAGATATATACGTGATTCGTAGATTTACGTTTGTTTACAAATATGTTTGAGATCGGGTATCCAGGTGGGTTGACACTTTTCATTATTGCAAAATGGCTTTATCTCCGGCAGATGTTATACGTAAGGGATTTGAATATTATATATTATGATCTGGCGGGTCCATTCGGGTGGTTCATTGATTAACCTTTTTAAAAAATTCTTCCACAGCTGAGTTATGGAGACGTCACAATTCTAAAATGGTACATGTATCTGCCAGTCGTGAATGTATCGGGATGAATATTTATATGTCACCTGGACGGTCCAGTGGGGGTAGGCTTGCGTATATGCACTTTTGTAATTCGTCTTTGGATTCCGGGCGTCACTATTTCAAAGCAGTTAGCGCGGGCGACTGTCGGTTTAGTCCGCTAGTAGACTTGTTATTGCAATGTATGGTCGAACACAAACACAGTACACCAGTACATGCTTAGCTTAGCTAAAGTTAAGTATAAATGAATTTGCATGTTGTTGTCGCTGCTCCGGTAAAGGAGTTTCTTATTTAATTCTGCTGAAATGAAGAAAACCTGTTGCCTCGTGACTTTTAAAAGACTATTGAAAACCCACATATTCCGGGCTGTTTATGAAGTGTAGTTGTGTAGTTACCTGTCACTTTATTTAATTTGTATTATTGTTTTACCTATTTGTTATTTATTACAAAATGTCATACTCATTATTTTATTATCACTATGCCATTTACTTTAATAGTATTTTTGCTAACTTATCAATTTTACTATTTATTACTATTACATTTTATTCATATTTTATGTATTTTATTTACCTTAGCAAACTTAATATTATAATTCCACGACCCATGTATACATACTCATGTACAGCGCCTCCGAATGGATATTATCTTGATTTATGGCGCTTTATAAATGTTCTTATTATTTATTATTATTAATAATTCCTGATTTGCCACGACACAGAAACGCAAAGTGCGTGTTCAGAAGGACGACTGACGTCACAGGTTTTGCGGGACACCGGGCACTGCGCACTTGCAACACCTTCTGGAACCCGCAGGTAAGACGGGGGAGACCTGCCGTTAGACTGGCGGACTCGGTGGAAACATCTAAGAATTTGCTAAAGACACATCGCTTCCGAATAGCGTTTAGAACACTGTGTGGCTAGCTGAAATACTATTTAAAATAATGGGTGATTCTTCTATAGGGCGAATCTTTCAAGAATGCTGACTAGGTCAATGATACGGCGTTATAAAACGATTTGTAGTTTGCTTATCTTCTTAATGTGTATGCATGTCCAATTTTACGAAGTCAGGTTAGAATTGTAGTTAGCTTAGTTATTTTATTGACATAATTTATTATTTAACTTATTTTAATCTGGTAATACCTGGTGCCAACCCTGGCCTCATTCCACGTGGCTCCCATATCGGTCAAGTCTTCTGCACATGTCTTGCGCATATCTTACTCGGTCTTCCTCTTCTCCCGTTGTCAGCTTATGGACTCACCAATCAGACAATCTCTCTCTCCTCTCTCTCTTCTCTCTCTCTCTCTCTCTCTCGCCTCTCTCCCTCTCTCTCTCTCTCTCTCTCTCTCTCCTCTCTCTCGCTCTCTCCCCTCTCGCTCTCTCTCTCCCCTCTCTCTCTTCTCTCTCTCTCTCTCTCTCTCTCTCTCTCTCTCTCTCTCTCTCTCTCTCTCTCTCTCTCTCTCTCTCTGTAGACGTAGGACCTACCCAGTTGATACTTCGTCTATATATCTAAAACTCCAATTCCATCCGTTCGCTTGGAACTAGCTCGTCATGGATGTTTTGCAAAAACCTTACATTTCACCTCTTGACATTTGCAAAACATTCCACACTGACACTATAAAAACTCCCATTGCTCCTGTGACACATGTCTTCAAGCCCACTTTGAGGCTCTCATAAAAAAGCCCGTTTGCAATCCCTCGCTAAACCTTTATTATTTCATGCAGTTCTATGCCTACATTTAAATACAAATGTGTTTTATCTTAAAACAAGATTTTTTTATTTCACAACTAATACATTTCGACTCACATCGACGTTTCAACCGCCATCGTTGTGAAATAAGAGTTCTTGTATTAATATAGTATTATTCCAACTTTATGAAAATGTTTACGAATTGTGTTTTATTAATAATTTATAACCCTGTCAACATTAAAGAAAAACAACTCCACGTACAGGGAGTTTCGATCTTTGGCTCCGACTAAATTTTCCGTATAAGGCATTGTCACTGTGTTTAAAGTCAACAGTCATGCGGAGATTCACTACGATTGCATAAATATTAATTATACTCGGGCTGCATAATAATGGCATCGAGCCCACAGTGATCAGCATAAACACAATTATGTGTCTGCTTGTTGCGACATGCAAGACATGCAAGACAAAATAGCAGATCTAGTTATTGCGGGAAGTTATCATGTTTTGATAGAGTATATAATAGAATGCATAATGTATAGTGCTTACAAAGAATTAATCTTAGGTGTAACATGCACATGCCTGTAGGCTGCCGGTGTATCAGCTGTGGAAGTGTTGGAAGCGACAAACGACTTATTCGTCTTATTTGTCCTTATTATCTTCGATACTAAATAATTCCACTGTGTTCGTAGGTTTCGCAAGTTTATTTTTGTTGTTGTTGTTGTCTAAATACGACAACACTTGCTCTTTCCAGGAGGCTGTCAACGAGTCAGACATAGACGAAATACTTATGGGAATGGCATCCCAAATAACGGAAAGGGAAGACATGATCATCACTCCAGATCTACGAGGTAATGTGCCAACTTGTCGTGTCTCCGACATTTTCAAATAAAAACCTTCCTGTTCTCAGAAATGTTCTCAGAAATGTCGAGATATATCCCACTTTGTATACCTTGTTATAAGTGCTTCTTCCAGTCTTTCGATCACGAAATATTCTTGTATCACGTATTGGTGGTTACTTTCGGTTTATTATCTCGGTTAATTGTGTTTAAGTAAGATTGCACGTTATATCATAATGAATTAAATATGTTAAAGAATATATTAACGAAAACCTGTTTCGCAACGTTAGCCATTATGAATGGTGTATCACGGAATTAGTGTCCTCAGTAAATTTATATTTGCGTTTTGTCTTCATCAAATTGTCAAGGTTATACCTGTAGCTTTGTCTGACCACACAGGGAACGTATTCGGGCCTCTGGAGTTCTCCCGGCGTGATCTCATGGCTATCAACATACAGCGCGGACGAGACCACGGCATCCCGGACTACAACACAGTGCGCGCTCACTACGGACTGCCGCGGATCACGGAGTGGAGAGACATCAACTGGCAGCTGTATGAGGACGATCCGGGGGTACATACGTGTTTCTAAACAGTTGTTTGTGCCCTTAAGTATACCGTGCGTATGTTTAAGAAGGTTGCTGATTAACGTTCTTAACACCCGCCTCCTTCCCCTCGCCCGACACCCGTAGAAATGCCCGGGGATTAGTAACCGTTGGCTAACATTAGTCCCCCGGGCGACTAGCTACTGTCCGCTATTGCAACTAAACCAATTCTGTTGTATCATCAGATGTTTTTTGTATGCAAGAAGCATCGTAGGTGTACATATGAATTTGCGTAGACATTTGCAATTCGACTATGTTCACCACAAGTGCGGGGGGGGGGCTGTACTGATTTTAGATGGGGATGAATAACACACTAAAACTACTAGTGTCGCACCTAGCGAGTAACAATAGCAATGTGTACAAGGATGTCTCCGTGGATGACGTCACTGTAGCGCTAAAGAAGAAGCGATCGTAGAAGATGACTGAATGTACCCATAACGGAAAATTAACCAGA
>JAODUO010001409.1:60000-62500 GCA_025642075.2 Ridgeia piscesae | reverse complement strand
TGTGCGTGCGTCATTAACTGTTCGTTCGGTACTTCGGAACTTGACGGTATTATTACATCGATATATAATATTCAATAATGCAAGTTAACTGTTGTGTGTTTAAAGTTGTTAACACTTTACTTCCCTGACAGACCTGTTCACTCAGACCCCTTCTCGGCTTCTCTGGGATGCATTCAGCCATGCTACAATTAATGCGCGAAGGCTGCTCGTACACATATCCACCACTGTCTATAGCCAGGTACTCATTTATACAGCTGAGTGAACTGGAGCAATGTAGAGTGAACAAACTTGCCCAACATTTTAACACCGCAGCACAGGTTTCGAACCCGGGTGTTTCGCAAATACGTTACCTGTGATGGTTTCCCAGCACCAGTAGTGGAACTTGTTGTTTATCTAGCAGTACAGATACGTTACCTGTGATTGTTTCCCAGCACCAGTAGTGGAACTTGTTGTTTATCTAGCAGTACAGATACGTTACCTGTTATGGTTTCCCTACTACGAAGTCGAGAGTCCGAAGCTCTACTCCTGAGCCATTGCGCTGAGTTTATATAATGTTGAGTGTTGTCGGTAGTATGTCTTATCGAGTGTGACGTGTTTCGTAGGCCAGGTGGCGCTCCCGGAGCAGGGGCCAAGAACAAGCGATTGTCGAGGTTCGATATGTCGGCAGACTCAGTGAGGGTCGTCACGACTCCTCAACCAGTGGGCCGAGTGGCCGAGTGGACGCACGAGATCACGCGATTTGTCGGGTACTACAGGCTACAGATCTTCTGGTGTACCCTCTACACACTGGTCAATGTCGGCATCTTCGTCGAGAGGGCGTACTGTAAGTGACGCGGAACTGTTACTATCATCCGTATATCGGCTGCATGTACCTTCATTAATACTAATATATATATATATACCGTATAATTTATATAGATATAATTATATATAGTTATATAATTATATATATATATACCTTTCTGCTGACATGATAATACCGATGTGTATCATAAACATTGTATATTATATTATATTATATTATATTATATTATATTATATTATATTATATTATATTATATTATATTATATTATATTATATTATATTATATTATATTATATTATATTATATTATATTATATTATATTATATTATATTATATTATATTAAATTACATTACATTACATTACATTACATCACATCACATCACATCACATCACATCACATCACATCACATCACATCACATCACATCATCATCACATCACATCACATCACATCACATCACATCACATTATATTATATTATATTATATAATAATATATATATATATATATATATATATATATATATAATGTTCCGTTTCTTAATATAGCACTTTTTAAGTATCAAATGTCAATCAAAGCGCTTCACGTTATGTGTGTGTGTGTGTGTGTGTGTGTGTGTGTGTGTGTGTGTGTGTGTGTGTGTGTGTGTGTGTGTGTGTGTGTGGTCTGCGCGTGTGTATGTGGGCGGGCGCGCGCGTGCGTGCGTGTGTGTGCTCGCGAATTTGCCCACTATTCGAAAGAACTTGCCCAATACTCAAACTCGAATCTGGAATATCTCGCTCGATGGCCATATACAGTGATTAACAATTATATTTCAATATAAAATAACCTGCCCGTTTAAAGCGATTTTCATGAAAATGGTTGTCTTCTCGATAAGCCAATGTTTTACCTATTCATTTACCTTGTAACATTGGATAATGATCGTGTTAAAGTATTACCTACTAATTTGTAGTTTACTCCGTCGAACGTGAACATACCGGTCTACGACAGATCGCCGGATATGGTGTCACAGTGACCCGTGGCGCCGCCAGTGGAATGATGTTCACCTACGCCTGCCTCCTGGTGACGATGTGTCGAAACACCATAACGAAGCTACGAGAGACGTTCCTCCATCGTTACATTCCCTTCGACTCCGCCATTACCTTCCACAAGTACATCGCCTACATGGCTCTATTCTTCACGCGTAAGTGTATTTACGACCTTTAGACGACTAAACCAGCACCAACTATCTCGTTAGGGGAATGTGTTCGTCTTTGCGCGCCAGGGGTCACTGCGGCTGATTACGACAAGACCAGCTCTGCTCTACTAATGGCGTAGCGCAACGACCCTTTGCTTTGCGATACGTGTCTCTGGTTGTCTACGTCAGTGGTATCTGTAAATCGACGTATGAGTTAAATCCCTGAAGGCACCATACTCAGATCAGTCCGTTATGGTAGAAAAAACACACGGCGTCATGCAGTATTGGTCTCAAAATCACCCTCATATTTGTGTTGGTGCAAATAATTACTCACACACACACACACTACACACACACACACACACACACACACACACACACACACACACACACACACACACACACACACACACACACACACACACACACACACACACACACACGCACCGCCACACACACACACACACACACACACACACACACACACACACACACACAGACACAGACACAGACACAGAC
>JAODUO010001409.1:0-55000 GCA_025642075.2 Ridgeia piscesae | reverse complement strand
TATTGGTCTCTATATCAGGGCAGTCGGACCATGGACCATGAATCTGAGACGGACCTATGATCCGCAGCGAAATGGATTTGAGCATATGTCTAAGGTAGATGGTTGATCTGGTTTGTTTAAAATATGGAGACCATTTCCAGACCATGCTATCTATTCTGGATGACAACTCTAAATGATAATTAACTGCCGTCAATAAAGTTTCATCATGCATATGTTACAATGTAAAATAGGGATAATGTTATGAAATGATTGCAGAGTGTTATGGATGACCAGTATGCGAATGCAAATGTATTTGTTTGAAATCACTCTTTACGCATACTACAACAGCATGATTTAAGTACCCTAGATCAATGGAATATTCCACTAGTTTCACCAGAATTCATTATTGCATTTACATTTGAATCGAAGCCTGCCGAATATGGGTAACGGTCAAGGACAATTGCTGTACAACTTGTCTTTCTTGCCTTTGTTTCCTGTAGACAACCACCATGTCGCCTGTATTCGTCTTCCTCCAATCTTCTCAACTTCATCTTCATGCCGCTCTATGCCGTGATCTTCACATTTCCAGCGTCATTGGTGTTCTCCTCTAATCTGTCTTCACTCATGCTCACCAAGTGGTCTGTCCAATTCGCTGGCTTCTTCTTACTAATATTCAGGTTGGATTGCTTTCCGACCTCGTTTCCTTGGTCATAGAGACCATGACTCAATGTGACGCCGTCGACTGTTCAGGTGTACCTGGACGGGCCGTTCGGTGAGGGTCACCAGGACTGGTACAAGTACGAGGTGGCCGTGTTGGTGGGAGGAGGGATCGGAGTCACGCCGTTCGCCTCCATCCTCAAGGATCTCGTCCATCGCTCGGAGTCGATGTCGTCAACAATTCGCTGCAAGAAAGTAAGTGTCGCTCACACGCAATTCCCATTCATATTCGGAATGGTAATGTGTAACTGTATGCTTATTAACTTATTTATGTCGTCCGTTTAATGAGTAATGCTTGTCGTCGTGGCAACCAGGTAAGTCCAATTGAAATTGGTATCCCTCTCGTTGATGTCTCTCTGCGTCGCGTTTGGGTGACGTCTTCTCCAAGAGACCTCATGACACAGGAGCAACCGATCCGCGCGTTCGTGTTGGCGCGTCACAAGATCTGCCAGACAGAGTCGCCGTTGTGTCAAGATGGGGACATCCATGGCTGGCAGCCGCACGGGTCCTTATTGCAGATATGGTCGTGTCGGTTTGAGTGTAGGTTTCTTTAGTACGGGAACAATTAAACCAGGGTTGAGTAATGTATGTAAGTATGCCCTGGATAATGTAACAGTATATAGCGATGCAAGCAATGAACACAGTAACGAGGATTTGCCATGGATTTGTTCAGCTGTTATACCATCGAGTCCCGGTGATTTCTCTTCATGAAGATTGGATATAAGCATGTCGACTTGATCCTGATCTACCGCATGTGTGCTCGTCAAATAACAATAATCATTATAATATTGCTCTACCATATGTTTGTCATGGTTTTGTTTAACAGTGCATTCAGGTAAAACTTGCATAACATTACCATAAATTTCACCAAATTCTGTAGCACATAGAGGTGATTTAACTCTTCGCCGTTTGATTACATTCCAGAATGTTGACAGTTTCCTGTTCTTTAACGTAACATTACGTTTCTCATATTGGTTGTTCACGTAACGATCTACACACTGCCTTCTTCTACGTCGGAAAGCCTTCTTGATATGTTCTGCTCGCTTCGGTAGTCTGCCTGTATATTTATTTTTACTAACTAACCTGTCCGTATTATCCTCGTATCTATTCCACCAGGACGAGAACTACCAAATTAACATTCAGGTGGAAGTTATTCAAACTTGATTGTTGTGGTCATATTTATACATTTCATTTTCAGTATATGAATGTGTGTGTGTGTGCGTGCGTGTGCGTGTGCGTGTGCGTGTGCGTGTGCGTGTGCGTGTGCGTGTGCGTGTGCGTGTGCGTGTGCGTGTGCGTGTGCGTGTGCGTGTGCGTGTGCGTGTGCGTGTGTGTTGCGTGTGCGTGTGCGTGTGCGTGTGCGTGTGCGTGTCGTGTGCGTGTGCGTGTGTGTGTGCGTGTGTGTGCGTGTCGTGTCGTGTGCGTGTGCGTGTGCTGTCGTGTGCGTGTGTGTGTGTGTGTGCGTGTGCTGCGTGCGTGTGCGTGGTGGCGTGTGCTGTGCTGCGTGTGCGTGCGTGTGTGTGTGCGCGCGGCGCGCTCGCGCGCGCGCGTACGCCCGTACGTTTAAGTGCTCGTGTAGTTGCAGTTGCTTGTACAACGTGATACGTGAAGATAACTTCTCACAAAGAGGGACTCACACAAAACACCCAATGACCGTGAAAGACCTAGTGAATAAATCCATATGCACTGTAGTGTGGTGTTTCTTGAAGACGGCTATGACGTCAGGGTGTATGAGCGACGTAAATTATGTCCACGATTTGTTGGCAGGGTTCGTATAAATTAATTTGTAACACGGTCGCCTTTGACTGTCTCTGTGTGATTCCCAGGTGTACTTCATCTGGGTGACCCGTACACAGCGTCAGTTCGAGTGGATGACAGACATCATCCGTGAAGTGGAGGTGCAGGACCAAAAGAACCTCGTCTCCGTGCATATCTTTATCACGCAGTTCAAGCAGAAGTTCGACATCCGAACTACCATGCTGGTAAGTTATACTGTGGTCTATGCAGTTGTTCTTCATCCACGTTCCCCAACTTTCTCAACCCCTTTTCAATGATTGCTATCGTCATAATTTATTTCATTCATGTGTGTACCACTAGTGTACATTTTATTTATTTATTTATTTATTATGTCTAAATGAGCTCTTTCACGGTATTTATTTATTACTTTTGTTTTAAAGTTTATTTTAATTTATGGAGTTAATTTAATATTTATGCTCGTTTTGGTAGTCCGCCTAAATATATATTACGTTCTTACTAACTGGCCTGTCCATCTTCTTTTACGATCTATTCCTTCAGGACCAGAACTAAGAAATATACATTCAAATGTAAGTTACTTAAACCTTGTTTATTTAAAAATGCAGCAAGGTGACACGAATTTTTAACGGAATATTCACCAGTAAAGATTAACTTTGTGACAGCGATAGCTCTTAGCTGATGCGGCTGAAACGACTCATCCAGCAACATACATTATGAAACTACCTACATATAGGAAGGAGCATCAACTGCTTAGACAAGAAGGAAAAGACACTATGCACTGCACTATTAAAAGTAACATTTTATTGTATGATCCACAATGGATTACTCTAACAGGGAATAGGCTTTGTTTATTAAAATAGAGTTACCGTAGTATTTCTTTTTCAACCGCCAAAAAGACCATTACCTCGAAAATGTCTGTTGTTCATACGATACCACGTAAGTGTGCATATTCCCAGAATGCATTATCATTATATAGGGACAGGAAGTGGGTTGGTCGTCGCCAAATAGGTACTGTGACGGTATTGGGACATCGACACTAAATTGTCAGCGATACGGCATTTATGATTACAAGATCATAATTAGTGGTAAATGTTGATATTAATGTGTAGCCACGTTGATATATTTGCGCATATTTCATAGTTCACACTGCCCAACTACCGCCTCCATTTACAGTACATCTGCGAAAGATACTTCCAGAAGATCTCGGGTCGATCTCTCTTCTCGGGTCTCCAATCGATCACGCACTTCGGTCGCCCGGACTTCGAGTCGTTTCTTGATGGTCTTCGCACAGAGCACCAACAGGTACGTAATAAGACAGTGTAACACGGAGATACAATGATCACGTTATCTTGCTTATAGGTTACCTACACATCACGTGGCAAAAATGGGGATGCTCTTACAGTTGCCAAATTTATAGATCGTAACGCCTCTTCAAAACGGCTGATAATCCACGTCTCCATCGCGCGTTGTTGTAGTGTGACCACTACAGAAATGCACGAGTCATTGGCGGAAGACAGTGACACTTTAGTAAACGTCATATTACGTGTGATTATCGTCGGGATTAGTCGAACCTGGTTAAACCTGCCTGTGCTTCCTCGATGGGTCATGGCAACAGAGCAAATATTAACTAAAATACATATGTTCCCAGAATTTCTAAAGGTATGTCTCGTTTGGCAGTCATTACCACGTTATATCACTATCACGGATTACGGCGCACTGCAGTCATGTGATTTGCACATGCCTCAGAACTGGTTTGCCTCGTGTTAATTTGCGACGAATAACTTAGCTGAACGGTTACTTACGTCTTAACGAACAGTGTTTATATCATAAATGTCTTGCATTTCGCTGCACATTGACGGTTTTACATTTATCGTGCATGCGCAGAAACGTCACCCGGATAGTTTATAACGTCCGGTAAAATTGTAAACGCCACAACGCAGCGGTGGCAGTTTGGATGGCTAGTTTTCAAATGTGCAAATGTATCACTTTTATTGCGTAAACCCAGGGAGGTAGAAAGACAAAACAAGTTCAAATGCCTAGCTGCAGTGGTCGATCTGCGACCTATCTGGTTGTTGACAAATTTTGAAACACGCAAATGACCAATTTCACTTAACGTCAATAAATCAATGGTACACCACGACATGCGCAGATAGTTCAAGTCGAACTTTCACAAATATCCCAATAATTACGCGTGTAACGAGGTAAATGACAGATGGTACAATCTTCCGTGGCTGCACGAAGCTTTCACTGTGCATGCTGTACCTGTCTGGGTAGTTTTGATATAAACCAATTGACATTTATTGGCGTGTAAGACGTTGAAACTATTCTTTTCAAAAGAAACACTATATTGCAACCCTGCCTACATAGTATACCCCCAGTAATTAATTTAGTAATTCCGTCACTTTAAGACATCGATACTTTTAAATGTATCACGGCAATTTATTGTCCTTTCCATTTTGTGGGATGAGGGGTGGGCGGGTGGAATTTATTATATCCGCACCAGTCTGTCTATGCCACGGAATGCGGTCACCAAACCAGCCTCAGGAACCTACTGGCAGAACTGTCACCTGATCTGGAATGAACTTTCGGACAATGTTGTTGATGAGAGATATAAATATGGTGGTCAGTCCTTCAAGAGCCGTGTGCACCATCATCTTATTCCTACAGTAGCAGAGGGTTCGATGAAATTTTTCTTAACTGCTGTGAACCATTAATTGGCCGATGATATTTGTCTTAGCTGCTATGAACCATTAATTGGCCCATTATGATTTCATATACAGTGCATATATGCCTGTATCTGTACATGACATGTTCATGCCTAATAAGGTATTGTTCACAAGAGCATTATATATATATATATATATCAATTTTTTTTGGAGTATTGAATTGTTTATTTTACAATGCCCTAACTGTCACGTTGGTGTGTTTCAGACGTCGGTGTTCGGCGTGTTTAGCTGCGGTCCGCCTCCGATGACTGCCTCGGTGGAGAAGGCGTGTGCCAACGTCAACAGCAAACACGAAAATGTCATGTTCCAGAGTCACTCGGAGAACTTCTAAGGTGTCAAGAGTCAGGGTCTGACACGACGTCGAACCGGAAGCAGCAGGCAGAACGTTTCCTGCCCAACATACGTCTGACGTCCGCGTCTCTTGTGTTATTCGCTAAGCGTCTGGTCAGAAACGAGACTTCAGTTTTCTGTTGTCTCGAAAGAACCCCATCGCAAAGCGGCTTCGGTATATTGTAACATATCTACAGTGTTCATATATATTTTTGATACTATTATGTCTACCATAGATGTATTTGTCTAATAACATTGGCGTCGTGAATGTCGTGAGTATTCGGGAGAGGAAGAAGGGGAGGTCCAGAATCCTCTAATATAGAAACTTCAAAATCCGACGTTGACACCGAGGCTCACAGGAAACCCCCAATTGCATCCTCCGTGTGGCTCTCCGAAAACCTCAAATTGCACCTGCTTCATTACATATTGGGGGCTTTTCATTATCTGTCGTGGTTACAGGTGGGCAGCAAGTCTGGACTTGAAACAGTCCAGGGACTTGGCTGCCACTATTTCCTGGGAAAGGCTGTTCCATTCGGGTATGGTGCGGGGGAAGAATGACATATGTTTATACTGTGTCCTGCAGTAGGGGATGTTGTAGCTTGTATCATCCGATCAGTTTAACAGGTCCTCCATCTCATACAGTATCATCCTGGCTTAAACTTTGTAAATGTCCTTGGATTAATAGAATTAAGTACGTATTAGAGTTGCTGTTTAGAACAGTGTTTGACTGTTTGTAGGGCCTACCATGTCGTTGTAGATATTGCTAACAACGAGATTATATTTCATTCAGAGAGTGTGCTAGTTGAGAACATGTGCCTTCAAATAGACGATCGACGTGTTCTAAGATAACTAGTGTTGAATGACAATGTAAAACTCGAGATATTGATAATGTTTACTCTAGAATTTTTTGAGACTGGCAATATTAGACGTGTACCATCGTAATATATGATTGTATATATATATAATATATATAGATGATATATATGCTATGTATGTATTATATTTGTATTATATATATAATATATATATATATCTATTATATACATATATATGCACAATATATATGTATAGATGTATAATATGTATAATATACATATATTATATACATATATGTATGGTTATGTAACAATGATTCATTGCGTATATGATATTAATGAATTATTGTTGTATTAATTGAACAAAGACGTGCTCACCGAATGCGGTATGATATCGCAGTATAGCTTCATTAATGTTTCGCAGAAGCAGCTACGCCTTTACAAATGTGATGTAAACAAAAACGTCAATAAATACACATAGAACATTGATTAATTTGGAATTGCAGTGGTGTTAGTGCGTGGATCGAGATATAGAAGGTTGCGGGACAGCCAAGCCGCATGAAAAGGGAGATTCCTCGTCCTCGGTTTGTTGTTTTGTGTATGTCCATCTGGGTCTGACTGATCGATATCGACCGAGTGCTGTGTAACTGGTAAACTGCGCACATTAGTCTGCTGCTGGGATTACAAAATAAAAAGGAGGTCACGGTAGATTCTTCCATGTCCCTCTACGCAGTCCTCAGGACTGCTTCACACTTTGCTGTCGGGCAGATATATTCAATCGAACACCGCCTAGGCTTCTCTGGGAAGAATTAAACCACGCTACAGTTACTACACGGAAATCATACGTACACACAAATATACACAATTTTCTACAGCTAAATGCTCGTTTCTATTGCTTAGTGAACTAGAGCAATAGAGAATGAACAAATCTGTCCAGTGCTCGACTCGGTACCACAGGATTCGAACCCGGGTTTTCTTAGTCGAGAGACCGAAGCCCAGGCACTACGCCTCTGCGCCACGAAAGTGAATATGTAGATTCTATGTTGAACGTCCGACAACCGGAACGGAATGAATTGCGACTGCGGACTTGCTGGGAGGTTTTAGTTTCGTTTTCACGTCAGGAAAACACGTGCCATGTGCTGCGATTAATGCTGAAGTTTTGGCACTAGGACTAATCCTAAGTTAGATATGCATAACAAGCAATTTTGTGGCGGGCATACATACACACGTTGTTTATTTTGACCATTATGATCATCTAAGACTACAATGCAATATTCGTTTTACGATCACTGAAAACCAAATATATTAGGAAAGCTATACTATAACAAGTACAAATGTAAAATAGGTTTTTTCTTGTTCATTACATGTTTCCATTTAATTCAAATGCGAATGTGCTATGCTTTCACGCAATGCAGCCGGCCAAATGCAGCGATAAAGACGACTGCAAACAGTGTTTATGGTCGCTTTATAGGCGTACGCTTGCTTCGTCATCAAATACCTCATTATGCATGCCGGCGTCCGTTTGTAGCAGGTGGGAATCTAGAGGAGCATAACATTCAACTAGTCAACGTCTTGCTATTAAATGTGCATTATGTTGATAATCAATTATATTGAGAAACGATACTTCGAGATATAGGGTAGCTGCATTTGTGTCGTAGTATCAAGTCCTGACGAAGACAACCAGACAGAGTTCCTTAAATGAACCGAGAAAGTTGTAGTGTCTTGTCATGTCCTCTGCACTAAACCACTAGTTTGACACGAAGAAGAACCAACCAATCACACACAAATCAGCAAATTCGTCTAGGGTAAAAATTAATTACATTAATAACATATAGATAAGATACATATAATTTTTTTATTATGTAGTGTCTTATCTAAACACCTTTTAAAGCAACATTACTTTGTTATTTATTATATATTCTACCTATTTAATTTACGTATTTATAAAGGGTTTAGTGATGGTTATTTCACCTTCCGGCTTCTCTATTTCTCTATCTTCTACCAGAATGATTCTGGTACCTCGCCAGAAGAGGTCCTTTTCTTTTTTCGCGACTTCTTCTTTCTGTACGCTCGCGCTGTGAGATCGGTTGTCTGAATCAGAGTGTAACGATGAAGACAAATATCTGCCTAAGCAAGCAAACTAGCACGAATTTATGGTGGAGTCTTGCTTAACGTGATAGTTTAGGTTACTGTATCATAGGTAATTCTTTAAAGACGCATTGTATAGCAGGCAAACGTATAAGTTGTCAAATAGCGCCGTATCGTAAAAGCCTAAAAGCGCTTTAGACTTCGTAGCAAACCTGTTCAATGGAACAATATCTCGACTTTTCTAGGAGCCCCGCTGCAATTAATGCGCGAAGATTATAGCCAAGTATTGATTCATACACCTCAGTAAACAGCAATGTAGCATGAGCTCTAGCTAATTTGCTAATAAATTATTCAGCAATTTTAATATGGCATAAGATAAATAAGTAACAGTTTCCGTACATGTGGTTCTTCTTGCCACTCTTGGCCTTCTGGTATTTCAACGGATTCTGGTTCTTCTTGCGTCTCTTGGCCTTCTGATATTTCAGCGGTGTCTGGTTCTTCTTTCGTCTCTTCGCCTTCTGGTATTGCAGCGTTGTCATCCATCATAGACACGGTAATATCAACTCCGCTAGACTCTATGTAAAACATGTTTTCATAATAGTTCAGTGCAAGGCCACACAACAAGTAGCACGTAGCTCAAGTATAAGTGATCACAAAAACCTGTTCAACAGATTGTATGTCATCGTAACAATTCTTATTTTATTATTGATATAATACACACACAAACACACACATGATATTATTATATATATATATATATATATATATATATATATATATATATATTATATTATGATTATACTGTTTAGCTTTACATATTATTAAAAAAGATAAACCAATATGAAAGGGAACTTTTTAAGTTTATATATTATACCATAATAAATCAACAACACACACACACACACACACACACACACACACACACACACACACATACACACACGCGCGCGCACGCACGCACGCACACACAAATACATGCGCAAAGAGCGTATGCATAATTACATGCGCAAATGCGCAAGCACGCACGTGCGGGCGCACGTACGCAGCAAGCACACATGCACACTGCGCATGTGTTACTTACTGCCGTGGACTTCTTCGAGTGCATGTGGGACGAAGAACACCGCCAGAAGTATCGAGTTGTCAAGATCGAGGCATAAGATGATGATACCGAGAGTGGAACAGAGAACTCCTGGAACCGGGCGGAGAAAGCTCTTGGTTAGTTTGGTCGGCAAGAGAATGACGTGTATTATCTGTCTTTCGGGAGGTTCATGAATCTTCACAGCAGCAAAGGAAATATTAGTAATATATATATATATATATATATATATATATATATATATATATATATATATATATATATATATATATATATACTTATATTACTAATGCAGAATAAGACAGGCTTACTCTTCATATCAGGTTACTATTTATATCGTGTTCAAAATAACATGATACTTATAAGGAGCATGACAATTTAGGAGCTCGCTTAGCATGTATGGGCTCAACACGTAAATGTTGACCTATTATTATTGATGACATATGATATGTACTTATAATAAAATTAATAATCTCAGTGATACCATTTGTTTTGTAAGCTGACATGTGACTGCCTGTTTCATTGGAACGCCGGATAACTCGACCAGTATTGATATGTTTAGTAAGAGCTTACGCAGCCACACTGGATAATTTGTGAAGCATAATAGTTATTTGTTATCTATATGCCAGAAATAGCTACGCGCGCAAATACGCACTCATGTTGCACACACGCTCGCACGCACGCACGCACGCACGCACGCACGCACGCACGCACACAGCACCACCACACACACACACACACACACACAAACACGTCTAAACACGCAACACATATAAACAAGCAACATACTCACACACACATATATACACGCACGCATACACTCACGTACACACACACCACAAACACACGCACACAAACACAACACATTCGTCGTGAGAATACGCTACGCCACATCAACAGCGGAAATGCTGTTTACATAAAGTCAATCCAGATGCTTAGTGCATTCCGAAAACGGGTTTATTTTAGCTTATTTGTTATAAACATACTCGGGCTCAGGAACGTTGTTGTATCACGTGACACCATGTGAAACTTGCAGTGCTCCTACACACGTGTGACACCCACTGTCTGACTCACGACACACTGCAGGCACGGACAACACTTACATATACTTATAGTTGTAGGTGCTTGCGGAAATTGTGGTTTAATGGGTGGTGCAAAATGTATTGTAGGGGGCTGTAAAATCACTCCGCATCCGTTGTCTCGTTAGGTATTTTGTCATCGGAAGGCGGGGGAGGTGGTGTTGAGTATATTTCGGTTTGTCCCGGTCGGTCGGTCGGTCGGTCGGTCTGGTCGGTCGGTCGGTCGGTCGGTCGGTCGGTCGGTCGGTCGGTCGGTCGGTCGGTCGGTCGGTCGGTCGGTCGGTCGGTCGGTCGGTCGGTCGGTCGGTCGGTCGGTCGGTCGGTCGGTCGGTCGGTCGGTCGGTCGGTCGGTCGGTCGGTCGGTCGGTCGGTCGGTCGAGCTTACCCAAGGTTCGACACAGCAGCACATGATTCGGTCCCATGTTCTCTTAGATTAGAGTCCGAAGCTCTAGCCAGTGCACCACTACGCGAACACGCACGCACGCACACACGCACGCACGCACGCACACAAACGCACACGCACGCGCACGCGCACGCACACGCACACACACTCACACACACACACACACACACACCACACCACGCACGCACGCACGCACGCACGCACACACACACACACACACACACACACACACACACACACACACACACACACACACTGGACAACTACAAACAACACATACACACAGATAAACCGAGACCCACCATTGACAAGGCATAACTTAAAGCACCAGCCCCATCTGAACGTGAGTACGGCGTCTTCGAAGGGGATTTCGAGGTCAGTGGGATTGTGTATGTAGGCGTAGATGATGTTGCTGAAGAGTAGGCAACTGCCCGTCAACAAGCTGAAGCATCCCAGGTACCGTTGTACCGACGTTATCAGTGCCATCGTCAGAAACCAACAACAGAACGCCGTCCTACGTGACGTCACGTAGAACACGATGTTATACAATAGCACGTCTGTACAAACTGACTGTAAATTAGATACTAAACATGCTAAATAACAAATAGCTCTGAAATGGTTGTATGTACAGCGCTTTCATGACCTCTGCGTTCATTAGATAACGCAATATATTGTATCTGGGAGCATTTACCAACTGTTAACAACGCATGAAAATCTGTCGCTCATATCATTCAAAGTGGGAATGCCATTGGAATATAGAGTCCAAAATGTCAAATTATAATTGTTTTTTGAACAGGTTGGAAAAGTATGCAATACACTTTACTGGAATCTCTCTTCTTTTGACATAGACATTTACTCATTGTAATTTCGCTACGATCACCGACCGTAATAAAAAATATCGCTTCTAAAACCCTAACCAAAGCATAGCAAGAAGTGTTAATATCGTTACCACCCAAAGTCTCGTCACCGTCATCGTTGCTTCCTAGTAATTTCTCGCAAAGTAACGTTCTCAATAAGCCTACTATCATGCCGGACACACTTCCGGAGTCCGTGACCGGCAGCTATACAGATGAACATAATTATCAATTCTTGCACGTGGTTTTAGCCAAATCTACCATAAATGTGCAAAATACTGCACGCAGGTGATTCTCATATCCGGTCTGTTTTTAGCGATATGTAACGAGTCCACACACAACTGGTCCCCACCTCGTTGTCCGTAAGCGTAGTCAAAGTCTAAATAACTGCCGTATGCAAATTTTTTTTAATAACCAGTTATCTCCAAAAACGTTCCTTCCTACTAGGTGAGGTTTTGTTGGGTGGAAACCTATAACACGTACAGCGGAGATTTCTGCGGTGGCAGTAACGCCTGAATGCGAAAAAGAATACTCACTCGTGTCGTCGGGGACCGTATCATGAACCAAAATGACAAGATAGCATAACAAACGACATGGTTTGCTTGTATTCTTAATCTTTATGCGTGTTTAATTTTACAAAGTCAATTTAGTATATTTAACATATTTTTGTTGAATTAATTGATTTATTTAACTTATTTAACATATCAATTTAAGTATTATTATAATATAATTATATATATATATATATATATATATATATATATATATATATATATATATATATGATGATTTAAAATAATATATATATATATATATATATATATATATTCATTTTATATTGCTAGTGCCTTTGAGCAGGTTTTTAATCTGGATATATGGCGCTTTATAAATATTTCCAAATAAATAAATATGACCAAATAACAAGATCCACGGAACTGGTAAACGCTCCCTCTACATTTTATTTTCGGTGCAGGCTGAAGAGAACGACAGAGACCAGACAAACAAAGATGGCCTTTACCATACATTTAGTATCTCATTCATTCATTTTTAATTATTTCAAACGAAAATTAACAGGACTTAGGACGATAAGATACCAGGTTACGCATGTCTGTCAAAGTAACACCACAACATTGATTGGACATGATCGCGACAGTTGCTTATGGCTGAGAGCTTCCCAACAATCACCACTTTTACGTGATAGGTGATGGGACCATACAACCGTTGTAATGGAACTATAGTGGAGAAAGCTGTTGTCATCGTGAGTCGAAAATGCAAAAACCCTTACCACATGAGTACGTATGCAAAGAAACCAGCCTGGCGATAGTGGCGCCCCCAGCGGATTCCATCGCCGTCTAAGGTGAAGTATTCAGCCACCCAAAGGATAGGGTATGGCAGGCCTCTGAGTTGTCCCGTTCGGTACGCTTGGTTGAATTTTCCAGCTGAAATTATTGGGTGTTGGTGATAAGTACTTTATTATTCTGGAGAAGACAACGATAAAGGCGGTCAAAATAACTGTGTAACTATATATATATATATATATATATATATATATATATATATATATATATATATATATATATATGGTGAAGGGAGCGTTCGTCTCTCTCTATATATATATATATATATATATATATATATATATATATATATATATATATATATATATATATATATATATATATATATATATATATATATATATATATATATATGTATATATATAAGAGAGAGGAGAGGTATATATATATATATATATATATAGAGAGTATAGAGAGAGTTTATCACTATATATATATATATATATATATATATATATATATATAATGTATATATATATATATATATATGTATATATATATATATATATAGAGAGAGAGAGAGAGAGAGAGATAATATACGTGGTGATATTTATCTTAGTATTTCAAAGAAATATCAAAACTGTTGTCACGATAATAAAATGAACAAACATTGGTGGAATACATAAGAGGCAATATCAGTATTTCCTTCAAATGTGAGGTAAATTATAATTTTATTATAAATAACCAAATAAATAACGTCACCCAAAGCTACCATGACATATTTACATTCTCACTGTTGCAACACTAACCAGTAGTCAGGCTAACCATAATGTGATTTAAAAACCTGATCATTTACATGTTAAAATGACATATGAATCATCATAAAATTGATAATTAGATAACTTCTGTTGAGCCTATGTCCTTATAAACGAAGTTCTGTGGCGCTAGGAAGTATATTCCAAAGAGTAGGCGCACCAACAATAAATGCCCTAGTCCCAATGCTAGCATTGACTTCAGGAATAAAAAGTAAATCAAAACTAGATGATCAAAGCTGAACAGGTTTTCTTACAGAAGCAAGCACATAATGTAAATACGATGGCTGCTTACAGGAAAGTGACTGGTAAGTAATGGTACATACCTTAAAGATGACACGACATCAGACAGGATGCCAATGCAGATACTTTAGACGTGGTATATAATAAGAAAAACTTGGAGACCTAATCACAAATATTGATAAGCAATCATGAACACTTTGTAGTTTTGTGATATATTTAATAGCAATATTATGAAAACGCTGATTGCAATAGTATAATCCTAGCTATTTGCTGGCGACCACTCACCGTGGGGACCGAAGCCCATCCTTCCCTGAATCCACGCCTCGTTGTCCCAACCGAATCGTTCGTTGTAGTTGATCGTTTCATTGACCAGCCCTCTAAAAAACCGCTGTCGCTCCGGGATGCCTGACGGGAAATCGACATCAATGGATAAGTTACAGTGATAGTAACGTTAACAATAACAACACTATTACAAATGAATAAAGCGTTATATCCATTACGCTAAAAAAGAGCTGTACAATACAAATAACACACATGAATCATACAATGGTTATTTGAGAACTAATTTTGAAGACACAGACCCGTACGTATTTCACGGTGAGTTCCATTTTTGCCGGTAACTTTCTTGTTCTCGTAGAACAAAACACGGCGTGGCAAATACTTATGATATACTGATTGTGTAAGCGGTGACCATGTCTACGGTTAAACGTTATTGAGAAATCAAGAGGAACGGATCACAGGTTGAGATACAACGCAACCTTTCTTATCCATCTCAAATATTATTACGCTATATATGCTATTCAATGCTATGTATGTTTAAACGGTTGCCATTGTTGGTAAAACTGAATTCGACTGTTTGATGTATTCAAATCATTACGCTTCCGATCATCGTTTATCCTTAGCATTTGTATTCCCGGGAATTTGGTAACATTGTTGTCGTCATACAATGTGAGAGGCTGGCATAAACATATGATACATATAAATACAGCGTGGATATGTGTTACCGCCGATTAAATTGATACGAAGTTAAATGCATTTGTCCTTAGGAAAATTCAAATTTGTTTTGGCACATCAAAATATTACCATACTGCCGTGCCAGTTTCGTCAATATAATGTACATATAAATAACACAATCACACGTAGTTTGATTAGCAGTAATGTTAACTTAAATGTTAACTCGTCCAAACTTCTAACCTGTTAGAGATAGGTAGATTGAAACACACCAAAAGGGATAATAGGGCAATTATTAACACATCCAACTGACATTCCAAAGTTCTGAATTGCAGAATCGGAATTTCAAATTGTAAGGTAAATCCATGGCTTTCAATACTGATGTCTGTGTACTTTGGAGAATAAAATTGTCTCTGTCCCGTGTCAAGTCGGAACGTAGACAGCCACTGAGGACGACAAACACCATGGCAGTAACCACCTTCAGAGTTGACATACAAAGGTCGGTCTGACATAATGTTGTGATAAAGTTAGATACTGAATGAGGCCAGATTCGAGTAATCTTGAAGTACTACATGCAAATCAACACCGCAATTGTCACCTTTATTGTATACTGGACGTTAGGAGCAATCTGAACAATGAATAACATCCTATCTAAATAATACCGTCGTAACTTTTTTATGGGATATCAACGCCAGTACGTGATCAAGACTCCTAGCTGATAGGTCGAAACATAGATACATCGTACGTTTCAAAAGTTATGCTCCAAAATAAGTGATATGTTTTTACAACATAACTAAATATTGGAACCAAGAACAACATATTCAATATCTTCAATATCTTCTTAACTTTCTTTGTTGCTATGAGCATCGCCAATTGTTAGTTCAGAGACCATTGGTCCAAGTAAATGAACATAAAAAGGGGGAGTGCCACTGACACCTGGGAGCAGATACGTTACGGTGTCTCCCGGAGAGCGTGCGAATACACAAACGTACAGCACCTAGCAGTGTGACGTTGATACTGTGCAGTCCAATCTTAACTCCGATGCGGGCTTTGATGTGTCGATGGAGTCCAGCCCGGTACTGGGTGTAAGTCTCTATTGTTGCTACTTCCCATTCTTGCCCGTAATTACACACTATAAAATGGTAAAAGAAACATCACTGAATTCCCGTCGCTTCACGAACTGGGTTAAAATACAACGGCGAAGAGAAAGTTTGTTTACGAGACAAAACCTATTTGTGTATATTTATTAATGACTAACCAAAGGCAACTTTGTTGGTGCCATATACTTACAACAATTAATTGAATAGACATTTAACATAAACCATTTACGATTACAATATACATTTTACAGACTTTTTAATAAATAAAGGTATGCATTGATCACTACGTATGCGTATTTAGTTAGTTAAAGGTGTGCCATCAACTGTAGAACTTACATTATATTCAACATTCGCAAAGCGGAAGTGCTTCTATAATTAACTTACATACTATCGACGTCAGCACGAATATCCCAATGGACATTCGCAGGAATGCAAATGCAATCTGAAAGAATATAAGCACTGTTAACTTGGAAGAGGTTCCGGTAAAATACATGCCAGTGGGAAAGTAATACCATTGCTTGAAACATCTTTTACAAAGTATGGGTCTACCAACTATAAATTCATATGTTATTATATTATACTATATATGTAGGACAAAATCAAACGATGGTACAACGATTAAAAAAAAACGTTTGTTGCGTTATTTTAACACGATTGCAAGTGAGTAAGAGAGCAGACCGCCCTATGACTAAGGGTCATCCGACTTAACACAACCTTGTGACACGTGTGCAATTACCATGTAATAACTACATCTAGCTAATACGCCATGCCTGGTGTGTCGTACCAGCAGTGATACCAACCTGTCTCTCCTTGAAGCCAGGCAGGACAATGAAGACAGAGAGCGAGAGGATGACGCTGGCATAAACGAAACCAGAAACGACTACGTCATAGGTGACAGCGGTCGCCTTTGCTGGGTATTGCGTCGGGCCACTATCCTTCCGGAAGGCATCAAACCACACCATTCCTATGCAGAATAAAGGTAAATGGGCATACATAGACTGGTATTCAATGGAGCCGGACGATACACTACTTCGCGATACGATACGATGCGCATAGATGCGTATCGCGATACAATACGTATTGCGATAGAGAGTTCACGACACGATACGTATCACGATACAAACTACGTGTACTATGTTTGTTCTCACACGGTTAACACTGAATAAAACATAGGCAAACGGTATAATTTAATGAACACAACTGACATTTTGTTGAAAAAGATGCGCAAATACAGCTAATGAACTACACGAGGCTACATCTACTGAAACAGTGCCAAAAGCTTCGCAGGGGCAGCAATTGTATTTGTATAATCATCGTATACTAGTTCAAAATGCTATTATGATGTTCCATGATTCAAATATGCCGATCATGTGAGGGTCAATATCATATACCATGCATTTGTTTACTATGCTCCTTGCATTTAAGCAAACACACACACACACACACACACACCACGCACGCACGCACGCACGCACGCACGCACGCACGCACGACCGCACGCACGCACGCACGCACGCACGCACGCACGCACGCTCGCACACTCACTGTGTGTGTGTGTGTGTGTGTGTGCGCGTGCGTGCGTGCGGTTGTCCGCGAGAAATTGTGAGAACGCGCATGCGCAGCTAACGTGGTCGCCAGACAGGTATATACCGTGAAACGACCGATAGTTTTTTCTCACTGGATTTTACGTCCTTAGGGCCTCTATAGTGAACGTCAAGCGGATATCCTTGAGTAAATCGAGATATCCATTATGGCGGCCAAGATGGCCGTCGACGCCAATAGAATTGTTTTTCGATAAACTTGTTATGAGAAATCCATTTTTGCGGTTAATTTTGCAATTTGAGGTCATCAAAAGGTCAAAGGTCATGTTAAAGGTCATATCACAGAGACACTGCAATGCAAAAACAGTATTGTTGCATGTAATTAACAGATTTATGTAATATTATTATTCAAAATTGAAATTTGTAACTGCATTTAAATCAGTTCTGGATGTTACAGTTCAAAGCACGTAGTAGATAAATCATGTAACGAAAAAACCAACGCCGTGTAATGTCTGATAATCAATTATCTGAACAAATGCCAGGATGAGGGTAGGTACATGTATAATGAAAAACTCATTATTAACGGTTAACACTGACATGTACAATCATTCACGATTCCCGCTGTCAGTTCAGTTAGGTGGTCTATATGTTGTTGATTTCATTTGCCTGGCAGCTACACCTCTTGGTGTACATGGTGGCGGCACATGGCTTTTCGCTACTGCAGCCACATTTTTAGAGTTTGTGCAGTTCAGCAGGGGAAGCTAGATGAATATCTGAAGGTATGATAGTCGGGAAAATAGTGGTGCTGTCCACGGGATGGCATCACCTAAGCTCCATTGGATCAAGAGCAGGAAAGTCTGTCTTGAAGCAATCTCGCCTGATGGCCACAGCGAGATAGCCACGTAGCGCATTCTCTCTGAATATACTGTCTCAATCGGTGGAATGGAGCTGAGCTTTGGTGGTGGCTCAAGAAAGTTCAATATCATTTTGTTCTGTCACGCTTTAACCGTGCGTCATTGATATTCACAGTAACTCATCTTATAGCATGCCAATATGGAAGATCTTGTCGCCAGCCCTCTCGTAGGTATGCGTTAAGACTCGGTGTTATCATCGGGCAGATCAATCTGGCGCAGAGTTGGAGGGAATGGCTTCTTTCTACCACTGCAGTAGATTATCTGATCTTCCTCATCAGAACAAATGTGATTGGATATGTCAGCCGTACTTGATAAGGGGTATCGTGTTTGGGAGTGAACACCAACCCATTGGGGCTGCTCAGCTCAGTATCAAAAGTTTTGACTATGACTGGAACAAGTACTTCCACTGTGACGGGTTGTCGTCGGTCATTGTAGTTGCCACTGCAGAGGATCGCTTGAAGAGCAGCAACTCATCATACGAACAACAGAAGAGATAGCCGTACATATGCTTGAGCGTTTTCTTTTTGTTCTTGATGGCGATTTTAAGAGGGGTAGCGTGTTTCTTGATGGCGCTGGTGATAACGTTTCCAATGAGCCTGAGAGAGGGAATAGATTTTTCACCAATGGACAGTTTCCTTAGTAATTTCCGGAATGGTATCCGTTGCAGATTCTTCTACGATATCTTTGGAGATTTTCATTGAGTAAGTCCACTTTCTGTACTCCGTCACCAAACATTCCTTCTTGATGTGTGTTGTCAACGTATCCAGCGCAGCCTCCAGATTGTCATCCTCTTAGTCATTCTTGATTATGTTGAAGGTGATAATATTACTGTCACGAAAGAAGACTACCGATCGGTTGCCCCGTTCTGATAGCACAACCAGATTTTCCACATTTTTGTAATTCAATTTGATTATTGTGGATCGCCTCATCTGCTTCCCACCGATTTCCACATACCGCTCCATCAGCCTGACAGAGTCCACCTTCTGGGATCGTTGACATTGCATCTCTTTCATAAGCGACCCTAGATGACTACGAGCGATGTCATTTTATGTTTCTTTCTTGGTGTCACCAAGAGATCGACCGCTGACGAACCATCTTTGTGATAATACGCGTCGGCGGCGTGAAGGTCAGTTGGTTTGACTGTGGGATAAGCTAATCGTTCAAGTACATTATCAGTCTGCCTTTTCGTCACACTTATCCTTGATTCTTTTATCTATAGCATAAGGCTTCTCGGTTCCATCTTCATTATTGCATCTCTTCAGTTCCCCCAGGATATAGGCTGGAATCCAGCGATTTGGGTTCTTTCCATGGCAACTTGGTCAAAGTTGTACGACAACCACGACAATAGAAGCATTGGCGAAGGCAATCCAAAAGAGGCCCCACACTCGATCGCTTTCTCTTCTCTGTAGACGGGATGGATTTGAAGCAGCACGTTTCTGTTTTTTTGCTTAACCTTTGTTAGAAACTTTGTCACACAAAATGTATTATATTCCCTTGGTACGTAGCAGCACTTTCTTTTTTCATAAATGTTTCAATTGTGTCTGAAGATCTGATGCAAATGATCATCTTGAATTTAACTGTGTTTCATAATATTGTGCAGTCTCTCATAGTTCTGGCTAACCTGGGATCTTTCATTGTCTGAGCAACTGTAGCAAACTTTGAAAACACATTTGTCATCCATTGCATCAATTGACTAGCCAATCCACCACCACTATTAATAGTTACGCTACGCTTTATTTTAGTTCATTATCGCATCATCACCACAGTAAACTATTTATATGTTCTGTATATCTGAAAAATAAAATAAATAAATTGACATTTGAATATGTCATTTGAATAGATGACATGCATATTGTTCCATAATAGGCACAGATTAGTATATGTTTACTAAGTCGAATTGAGATAAAAATCATGACGCATGTGTGAGGTAAGAATGGTAGACAAGTTTTTCAATTTATTTCAAATACCATTGACTAGCTTAGTTGATCACTGATATAAATAGTGATAATAATTAAAAGAACACTAGTGAAATGTTAGTTGCAATATATATATATATATATATATATATATATATATATATATATATATATATATATTTTATATTAGCTACTTCAACCATGGCGCATACAGGCGGGACGCAATATACGCAACCGAACATGCATACGCTGTTGGACTGATTAAAAAATAACCGTTTTCTCCACATGTAGGATTTTACTTATTTATTTTGATATTTCATTCACTAAGTTGGCTGGTGGTTTTTTATGTTCCTGCTTTTAAGATTCTATGTAGGCTGCATACTTATTTATGTCCGCTACATGCCCTCGACCATTATATGGTCAAATTACATGCATTTCCACAATTCATTTAAGAATAATTGCAAATCTCACATTTGATCCTAATGTCAATAATGTCTTCATTACATTAAACATGACATTTGACCTTTTGTTGACCTCAAATTGCCAAAATAGCCCAAACAATGAATTGCTCATAACAAGTTTAGCTAAAAACGTCGTATCACGTGCTATTCGAAGTCCACTGGTTCAAAGGTGATGTTTCTATTGGCGGCGGCGGCCGCCATATTGGCCGCCATCTTGTATATCTCGAATTGCTCAAGGATATCCGCTTGATATTCGGTATAGAGGTCCTCAGGATATATAATCCAGCGAGAAAAAAACTATATCAGTCGGTGTAGGGTTAGACCCAAACATCAGCTTTGGCAACCTGACTAGCGGTTTTATTTTTGGTTGTAATAATCGGACTCTCTTCAAAATTATGTTTATAGCTTCATTTTCCGAAGGATAATTACAATCAGAAACAGTGGGATATGTTGTCGGTAATAATTAATCATCTTATTATATTATTATGGTGGTTGTCATGACATCGGCGGCTAGTACTTGTGTTTGGCGATCTTGACAAGTTATGACGACTAATGAGAAATGCCATCTTTCACACAATACTGTTTTGGAACACATGTATACATGTTTTATGACCATATGCATTTAGAGAACTTGTCAGATATAAGTGCTTACCGAACAGCTGTGAAACCACAACGTACAACATTGTAACATACACGGTTTTGTATCCATTGTATACATTTTTTTGTTATCATGGTAACACCTATCATTACATATTTATAAATCATATTATCTAATATGTATGACTTTCTTTAATCAAATATAATTTACTATTATAGAGCTATTTTATTATTACTAAATCAATAAAATGCAAAACCCATAAAAGACACATACGGCCTAAAATCTGTAATACTATTTGCGCTAGGTAAACCGCTATATCTGTGACAATGATATCTGACAGTTGAGATAAGAAAGCTATAACAAAATATATTTATGACCTGGTTTTCAAAGTGTGATGTAACAGAAACCGAGTTGATGACTATACCCTATATTATGGCTATAATCCATATTTTATGAGCCTTTACCTTTCATAACGTAAATCTGCCATCCGAGCGGTATTACTGGTATCCAGTCCTATAACTATATTGTTAAAACGATTACCATGATATATTTGATTACTAACAAAACTTCCCCAACCGCTTTAGTTTATTTTCGACTGTAATCAGTCGTTAGTATTCTTGTGTAACAACGCAACAATGAACTGCTACCTCACGGCGCCTGGGTAACCGAGACTATCTTCAATACGTCTACTAGCATAATATCGCTCACGAAACCTAAGGTATTCAACAATGCTTTTTCTGACAAGATTGTAGCAACAAATGTGTCCTAATAATATATACTATTAGTTGATGTACTATATTAATGCAAGAACGATACTGATCCGATTTTCGATATTTGCTGCAACAATTTCTAACTCAATCACTCAATCAGTCAGTCCTAAAAAAAATTCCCGCGTTCTCTGTCTAGTAGGTTTTATTAACATACATACACTGGCCGACGCGCTATCGGACACATTAATCAATGTATGCCGTTTTTAGAACTATCATAACATTTGTTTGCGATATATACCTTATTCTATGACTAAGTGTCTATCATTAATTTAATAAACTAGGTTTGAGCTAAGACATGTTACATTGTCATTGTTACATCAACGAGTACCGTTACAACCGAATCCGCACGCAGGACGACAATCGAAGACAAAATGGAGTAGTGATTACCGCGTAAACAGCCACACGCATTCGCTGGTCAATAATGCGAATGTGTCAGTAGAAGTGGGACACCAACCGTCGTTGGACGAATATAGACTACACCCACACACGTCATGGAAGCTGTAAATGCTGGCGCGCGTGCCAAGTCTTACCCAGTAGTGGCAATACCAAAATCAGCGAAGAAACATCGCCATCGGCGGTTCAGCGCGGCACTGGCTCTTCTGGTGTTTTCAATAATATCCAAACAAGGTATGTGTTTTCAACGATTTCATCCTTGTTTACGTGTGAACATTGAAATTCGGATTTCAATTTAAACAAACCTGACACTGATGTCTAAAATCTCGTATTGTACGTCAGTTTTTTTCTGGTCTTATTTCGTAACATTTTATCGTATCTCATATATTATACCCCGAATATTGTCTACTGGCGTAGACAATATTCGGGGTACAAATCGTTATTTTGCAGTTTTAACAAAACCTGATTTCACTCTTTTTATGGGACCCTGCAAAAATACTGGGCAGCCGGCGCTTCTGCAGTATTTTATTGTGTATTCCGTTCCTTAATAATTCCACAAGAAACTAAATACACTATGCTCTATCTCTAAGACCACTTATTTGTAGTGGAACAGTCGACACACACACGCATGCATGCATGCATGCACGCAAGCACGTACCCACGTACACGCACTCATATCGCTATTGTATCTTTTGTATTTTCTACAGATGTCGTTCAATCTCAGAAGAGAAGAATAGAATATCCGTCATATGACGGCTGGTTCAACAACCCTGCCAACCCTTCTTGGGGAGGCGCAGGTGAGACGGCTTTCCTCTCAGGTGGTGTACTTAATACCTCACCATCACCGTTACGAGTATTCTACTATATAAATCATTCGCACGGTATGAGTATGGAAAAGCAATCACAATGCAAGCATTTTCTGTTTGTTTCAGTGTGTGTGTGTGTGTGTGTGTGTGTGTGTGTGTGTGTGTGTGTGTGTGTGTGTGTGTTGTGTGTGTGTGTGTTGTGTGTGTGTGTGTGTGTGTGTGTGTGTGTGTGTGTGTGTGTGTGTGTGTGTGTGTGTGTGTGTGTGTGTGTGTGTGTGTGTGTGTGTGTGTGTGTGTGTGTGTGTGTGTGTGTGTGTGTGTGTGTGTGTGTGTGTGTGTGTGTGTGTGTGTGTGTGTGTGTGTGTGTGTGTGTGTGTGTGTGTGTGTGTGTGTGTGTGTGTGTGTGTGTGTGTGTGTGTGTGTGTGTGTGTGTGTGTGTGTGTGTGTGTGTGTGTGTGTGTGTGTGTGTGTGTGTGTGTGTGTGTGTGTGTGTGTGTGTGTGTGTGTGTGTGTGGTTTGTGGTGGTGGTGTGTGTGGTGCATGTGTGTGTGTGTGTGTGTGTGTGTGTGTGTGTGTGTGTGTGTGTGTGTGTGTGTGTGTGTGTGTGTTTATGAGTGTGTGCGTGTGTGCGTGTGTGCGTGAGTATGTATACTTAGGTTTATTTCACTTGTTAATTTAATTAAGATAATTGATATAAATAATATAATATTCTCATGTTGTCAGTAGCTTTGTTGCCAACGATTCCGATTCCATTAATGTTTTAGATTCTAATTACAATTCCGATTCCACCTATATTATGGCGATTCCAATACCAAATAAATATTTTATAGATTAAAAACATCGTAAATATTGTTCATGTTCTACATACACTTTCTTAAATATTTAACGTGTTTTAAACTCACGATGTAACGTTAACAATCTTGTAAGTAGATGATTAATTATTACGTCAGAATTTAATTAATATGCTTAAATGTACATGTTTTGCCGACAAGTCTAACTGGGAGTTATAAATCGTATGCGAGTTACAGTACGTTGTAATGACATTTCCTGGCTGTATACATGCACTCCTATTTATTTGCACTGATCATAAAATATTGGTTCACTATGCAATTCCAAATTCGATTCCGTTGCTTTCTTATGAGTCGATTCTGATACCACACACATCGCTACATTTATATTGTCGGATTCCTACTCTAATTCTGGAATTGGAGTAGGAATCAGCCTTTGACCTGTGACATATAACTGCTCAACCTCGAACAATGACTTGTACGTGACGCCATCTCGCAGTCGATACGGTGACAGAATGTTCCCAGTAGCTGGTCCACGACTGTGGAATTCTCTCCCAGCTGAGATGAAGAAAACCTGTTGCCTCGTGACTTATAAAAGACTATTGAAAACCCGCCTATTTCTATGGAGTGTAGACACCTGTCAGTTTATTTAATGTTTATTTATTTTATTTTACCTTTTTATTATCTAGGACATGTTTTACACTAATTTGACAAAATGTCATACTCATTATTTTATTAACAATATACCATTTATTTTAATCATTCTGTTTAGCTTATTATTTCTTTTATTATTTAATATTATTACTTTTATACATATTTTATGTATTTTATTTACCTTAACAAATTTAATATTACAATTTCACGACACATGTTTACATATTCATAAGCAGCGCCTCCGAATGGATATTAATGTAGATTTATGGCGCTTTATAAATGTTCTTCTTCTTTTTTATTATTATATAAACTAATATTAGCAATGTGCGTCTGGTCGTGCTTGGACTTGTAGACACACAGATGTTACGCCGTGTACCGCCCGCCTACAGCGACGGTGTATATGCGCTGGCTGGTTTCCACAGACCTAACCCAATGGACATCAGTCTGAGTGTCTTCAACGGCACGACTGGACTTCCTTCATATCGCAATCGCACTGCCCTGCTTGTCTTCTTCGGTGAGTTTCCCGTATTACAGGCGATTATCGCAAAGATAATAATGTTTCCTACTATTGGCATTCCGATGTTCTTCTTCGCCCTTTTGATCTCTTGTTGTGTAGGGGTGGATCAGATTCGTTTGTTCCAAATGGTACTCCAGTGCAGCGTTGTAATTTTGATGGCTTTCTCCCTTCAGAATATAAAGTATCCCGCCAACAGCCTCAGTGCGAAATCTAAGAGTGACCTTTGATGAAGACTTGTCGCTAAAGCTATTTCAACAGCTCTCTTCAGCAGCATCCTTTTTACTGCATTCCTTCCTTCATGTTATTGCAGATAAGGATATTGCAAAATTTCATGTGTCCACACAAATGTGTGGCAATGCTTATTACATACTCTTCTCTTTTGTTATTGCTCAGCAAGGTCTACCATTTATAAAGTAACTGCATTGATTGCCCGTGCGATATTCAATTATGTTTTTGATATGTATCTATCATACCGTTTCATCTAAACAAGCTATATATTTACACTCAAAGGTCACTTCATCAACACAACGCAGACAGTTGCGTTTTCTCCATAGTTCAATTTGAGTTATCGCGCCTAGTTTGTCAATGCACGAAGTAGATTCATGGTTTCAGATACATTTTGCCTCGTCTAAAACAAATCTTTGTAATATTGCCTACACTCCTTTAATAGTTTCTGAGCACATCCATCCATTCAGGGAAGAGTTTCGCAGTGCATACGGAAATTACGCAAATTTTGAATCCTTTGGTGTTATTGCGCCACTGAGTTCGGAGTCCCTGAGAGTATTAGCGTTGATAAAATGAGTTATATATTATTTTATTATTGCTCCTATTTCTCACGCAATCCGTGTCTGTGTATTTGAAATATGAGTGTCACTTGTGTAAACAATCTGATAATGCCCAGGGACCGGTTTCTTGAAGCGTACATACGACGTCATAGCTGACGATAAATCTTCAAAAACGTAAAACGTCGTCAAGTTACGCTAGTTGCGTTTCACGAGTCTTATATATAGTTGAAATTAGTAGGCGTATGTTTACGTTAGTTCAACTATTTAAGAGATGCTCCCATAGTTCATTGATGCTCCAGACACGCCCACTCTGAACATACTTAGTTTTATTGATTACGCTGGATATCCTTTAGATTCATCATGTCTTGGCGTTTGTTACACGATTGACAAAGGAGGCAGCGTAGGAGAAAAGGGGTGTTCAGAGACAGGGATTCCACATCGCGACCTAATTAGGTCAATTCTATGTCGATCTATATACGCGAGTTGTTGTGGCATGGGTGTTGTTATGACATACAATTAACATATATATATATATATATATATATATATATATATATATATATATATATATATATATATATTATTAGTTTTATAAAACAAGTATACCCCACAAACCAACCGTAAGCTACATCGACTAGTGTCGCTGTTAGCTATGACCAGTACACCGCCCAGTTGCACGTAAAATTACGTCAGTTCATGACACTGGACCAAGTACATTTCCCGATGCATTGTGCGATGGTTACAGGTCAGCAAGTGGTGGAAGAAATACTAGATGCCCAAGGGTCAAGCTGTCCTCCCGAGTACATCAACCTGAACATTCCGAAAGGACATCCACAGTACGACCCCGATGGTAGGGGAGGCAGGGAAATGCCCCTTCTGCGTACCCGCTACGACATGACGACGGGTTATTCCCCAAACAACCCGAGACAACAGGTAGAGTCATTGTCGTATGGTGTTATCATCGCGGTGAAGGTACACATATAGAATGACTGCTCCTGTTTACGCGTTACCATTACAACAAGACCTTGATAAGTTATATTCTCATAGTTCGTAGAGTGGCTATTGTGTCCTTCGTGTTGACTTGCAACCTTTGCCGATAATCTTTCCGTCCAGTATGTCTATTTACATTTCTTTTTTATCGGACGATGTAACCAGATACATTGTAGATTGTATTTGTCTATTTCACGCTTGGTTTTAATTCCAACCTGCACTAGAATGTTTGCCTATAGTTATGACAAGTTAAGTCCAGCTTATTCATACTATTTTATATAAATATCACGAACGTAGTGGTCCAAGATACTGTTGATTCCGTTTGAAATATATAACATTTTCAATCCGGTAAATAATGTATACTGAATAGTTTTTTGATTAGTATGACTTACCTACGATGATTGCCTCTCTAGGATATATTTAAAAGAAACATGTTTAAAACGTTGCCCGTTAGGTAAGGAGTTCTTCGCAAAATATGTCATGTTTATGATTGAACAGTAATTATAGCTCGGCCAGTTAAATAGGTAACCATTATAATTCAGGCTTTTGACAGCATCCATAATAAGTTGTGCCACATATTCAGGATGCACAGGAAGAATAAGTAACAAAGGTTCATAGAAAATGTATTCAAACGAAAAGTGAAACATAATGATAAGGTGAACTACCTCAACTCCCTCATCGAGTCATATAGTTCACAAGGACACCTCCACATGTCTACACCGTTCGCTACTCGTTTTGTTTCACATCACCTCGTTCAGTTGGTCTTGCTCGTTTTTCACCAACGTGTCACTGTGTTGGTTTTAAACGTCAAATGCACCATGTACAATTTATTTTGTTTTATGTAACGACGATTTTACTCTTAAGTATTATACTAGGAGATCTGCAGGGCCCAGTTTCATGGAGCGTACTTAAGACCGTCGAAAGCCTAAAACGTCGTAAAGTTGCGCTAGTTGCGTTTCACGAGTCTGCTGCATAGTTGCACTTAGCTGCACCATGTATTTAGTAGGCGTAACGTTTCGCTAGTTGAAATATTTACGGTATACTCCCGACACGCCCACTCTCAACAACATTATTTTTAATGTTTACACTGGATATCCTTTACATTCATCATAGCTTCCCAGTTGCTATGCGAACGACAAAGGCGGCAGCTAGAAAGAAAAAGGTTGTTCAGACACAGCACAAATACTGGGATTCCCCACGGCGACCTAACTAGGTCAATTCTAAGTCGATTTAGTGGCGCGAATGCTAAATTTGTCTCATGAAACCGTCCGTAAGCTGCATTGACTATTCGTTGTTAGCTACAACTAGTAGACCGCATAAACGCGTAAAGTTACATGGCTTTATGAAACTGGGCCCTGCGTTCTTGCTTATTTCATTCTCGTCCTGCTCAATTCAGTGTTACCACCATAATCGTAACTCATGATTACGTTGACGCAGCTGAATGAGATTTCGCCGTGGATCGACGGGACGCTGGTCTACGGGCCTAATAAGGCATGGGCCGACACCCTCCGAAGCTTCAAGGACGGCCTCCTGGCCGCACACAATGACACTCGGCCGAGGGGGCTGTATTTCCCCGCTCTCAATGACATCGAGTTGCCGATGATCAATCCACCGACACCACGTGAACACGTCCTCAAACCCGTGAAACGTTTTTTCAGTAAGTCGTTACCAACATGTCACGTGACTTAATATATGACTCTAGATACCAGAAAATGGTACTGCATATGCTAATGCAACGGTAAAATATGGGCACATATACTATGCGTGCGTGCGAGTGTGCCTGCGTCGTGAGTCGGCGAACATAAAATTAACCGCCTTAACTAATGAATAATGACTACAAACCGGTACGAACAATATTGAATTAGCGTGAATAAAACAGATTAATCGGATGCAACAATAGGCAATACAAGAGGACCACATTCTACATGCTTACGAATTCGTTAATCTCGTATAACAATTATCAAATATATCAAACAGTGTCTTGCTTGCTTAGTATTTATTTACACGACAAGCGTACTTTTTTGACAGAGTTGGGAAACCCTCGTGGCAACGAGAACCCGTTCTTGCTGGCATTTGGGGTGCTGTGGTTTCGGTACCACAATCTGAAGGCTCGCCAGATTAAGGCCGCCAACCGCAAATGGAAAGACATGAAGATTTTCAACGAAGCTCGAAAATGGGTCGTTGGCACCTACCAGGTGATACTCTCATTGTTGGTAGATAACACAGAATTCAACAGTGCAATTATTATACTCTGCCTGATTAGAAAACTTCAGAACATATTACTTGCTTAGTTATCTATTATTTATACTACCTATTTATTATGCTTATTTATATACTTAATTTATTAATTTCACCCACTTTAGTGCTGATTAGTATTATAATTAGTATAATGTGTCTTATCAACTCTATCTTGATCTCCAATCTAATTACAAGTATTTTAATGTATAACTGAAATGCAAATTTCCGTTTTTAATGTGCGAACTATAAAGTATTTTGAATTTGAATCGAATTACAAATGCCTGTGTGTTATCCCTCATTGTTGCCACTATAATACTACACAATGTACCGTGTAATAAAAAATATGTTTATATATTTGTTTCATTGAATTATAATCAATATGATTATGCAATATATTATATAATATTAACATTATTTATATATTTGTTTCATTGAACTACAACTAGTAATATTTGTGCAATAACTATACGGAAATATGCATTTCGTTCTCTTGTATACTTATAATAATTAGGTCAATAGTAATGATCGATTTCTGGAATTGCCTTCCTTAAGGTTCAGTCATTGTTGCTAATTACCGACCAGGCTGGATCCAGCGACAACGACTACGTTTCGTCTTAGTATGTTTATTCCGTCCATCTTCCATGATTAACGTCATAACCTTTCCATACATTACATTTTACCACTTTTTTGGAAGAGCTATTCAGTTGTAATATCCAGTCTTGACATATAAATATGACTTGTTGTCCTTAAGTCTATCGTCTTTTTATTGCGGTTATTCTTTCCTTTAATGTGCGTGTTTCAAGGTGACATTTACGCCAACACTAACAATGAACTACAGTTATAACGATTTAACGTCAGCAGTTCCATCGACTGCTTTTGGTTATTTAGAAGTCTGACCAAGTTTTAAAACACTATTATTGTTTAGGTTTAGCTTGATTTTTTGTTTTCTGTCGTTTCAGAAAATCGTAATGTATGATTGGATTCCAGCCTGGCTGAATACGCCTCTTGGCATGTATGACGGTAAGAATTAGTTCAATGGATCAAGACATGACACATTTAAAAGGAGTTTTCCCCACAGTTTTTATAGTGCAATAGCCTAGGAACTCACATATTATCTCCCAAGTGTTCATAGACAAACTCTAGAGTACTCGGTAAATCTACCACAAATGCAAGATTCTGTTAATCACTTCAAATGTCGATAACGTACTTGCAAAACTATCTTAGACAACTAGGATATATGTTGTAAACAATAAATTATGTGGAGCCACCATCTGCTGGGAAAGATCAAACTATACATAAAGTAAGACAATTAAACAATGTTCAAGTGTGCCAGTTATTTTTACCAGGACGAATATATATATATATATGTATAGTATATCATCCATATCATATATATATATATATATATAATATAAATAATATATATAACACATAACATTACATATACACGAATACACACATACACACATATTATATATATATATATATATATATATATATATATATATATATGTATATATAATATATATATATATATATATATATATATTATATATATATATGTATATATATATATACATATATACATATATATATATATATATATATATATATTACTTATTATATATTATTATGCAACATATAAACCTTCGAAATGTGTTTTGATGAACACTTAGTTGTTGTTGTTGATGGTGAAACGTGTTTGGGGTGAAATAACTAGTGTACACAGCAGCGCATCGCTTTCGAAGGCATAGGTCAAGGTTATGAATTATCGACAATCAATACTCGTGCAGTTTCAGCACGGATATTTAAGTATATTCAATTGTTGAATTAAAAACTTACAATGTATATAGTTATGCTGTATGGCATAATTTATATAATAATAGCGAACGGAACCCCTCTTTAAAGTAGTTATACACTTTTAATAATAACTATCATCATATTCTCGATTTAGTTCCTTACCGCTATGACTATTACGAAAGCAAAACACACGTCTTCTGAAAACAGTATCCAACTACAAACATGCCCTTGTAAATATTATCCTTAGTATATTGTATGGGAATTTTTTTAAGGGACACTATGTTTTGGCAGGTTACGATCCGACTGTACATCCGGGTATCTCACACGAGTTCCAGTCCGCAGCAATGAGATTTGGTCACACACTTGTGCCACCTGGCGTTTATAGAAGGTACTTCTAAAAAGCGTGAAAAACGTATTTTATATATCTATATACCTTTGGGAATATTCACATCAACCACTGCTCGTCATGGAACATATGCATTATTATGTGAAGCTGTTTCTAGACACAATTCTTACCAGGGTTCAATTTTAAGGTAAAACGTCTGGTATCCAAGATGGATTACCAACATATGGGATTCAGTAACCCATCTAGAAATCTGGTAATCCATCAAATTCATGTAAAACGAAAACAATGCGACTATTACATGATGTTTGTTTATTATACTTGTATAACACAAATGGTTATTGTCGTTTTGCCAAAAAAGGTTTTGCCATAAAAACCTGGACAACATCTTAATACTGGAATGGAATACTTAAACATTTGCGGATGCTAAAATTGGGGATTTCTAGTGAGTCTATGCGCAAGGGCCAGTTGAAGGTTTTTGGTGAGTCTCAGGGCAGAGGGTAGTTGGAGGTTTTTGGTGAGTGTCAGGGCAGAGGGTAGTTGGAGGTTTTTGGTGAGTCTCAGGGCAGGGGGCAGTTGGAGGTTTTTGGTGAGTCTCAGGGCAGAGGGTAGTTGAAGGTTTTTGGTGAGTCGTACGGCAGAGGCCAGTTGGAGGTTTTTGGTGAGTCTCAGGGCAGAGGGTAGTTGAAGGTTTTTGGTGAGTCGTACGGCAGAGGCCAGTTGGGAGGTTTTTGGTGAGTCTCAGGGCAGAGGGTAGTTGAAGATTTTTGGTGAGTCTCAGGGCAGGGGGCAGTTGGAGGTTTTTGGTGAGTCTCAGGGCAGAGGGTAGTTGAAGGTTTTTGGTGTGTCTCAGGGCAGGGGGCAGTTGGAGGTTTTTGGCGAGTCTCAGGGCAGGGGGTAGTTGGAGATTTTTGGTGAGTCTCAGGGCAGGGGGCAGTTGGAGGTTTTTGGTGAGTCTCAGGGCAGGGGGCAGTTGGAGGTTTTTGGTGAGTCTCAGGGCAGAGGGTAGTTGGAGGTTTTTGGTGAGTCTCAGGGCAGGGGGCAGTTGGAGGTTTTTGGTGAGTCTCAGGGCAGAGGGTAGTTGAAGGTTTTTGGTGTGTCTCAGGGCAGGGGGCAGTTGGAGGTTTTTGGCGAGTCTCAGGGCAGGGGGTAGTTGGAGATTTTTGGTGAGTCTCAGGGCAGAGGGTAGTTGGGAGGTTTTTGGTGAGTCTCAGGGCAGAGAGTAGTTGGAGGTTTTTGGTGAGTCTCAGAGCAGGAGGTAGTTGGAGGTTTTTGGTGAGTCTCAGGGCAGAGGGTAGTTGGAGGTTTTTGGTGTGTCTCAGTGCAGGGGGTAGTTGGAGGTTTTTGGTGAATTTCATGGCAGGGAGTAGTTGGAGGTTTTTGGTGAGTCTCAGGGCAGAGGGTAGTTGGAGGTTTTTGGTGAGTCTCAGGGCATGGGGTAGTTGGAGGTTTTGGTGAGTCTCAGGGCAGGAGGTAGTTGGAGGGTTTTGGTGAGTCTCAGGGCAGAGGGTAGTTGGAGGTTTTTGGTGAGTCTCAGGGCAGGGGGTAGTTGGAGGTTTTTGGTGAGTCTCAGGGCAGGGGGTAGTTGGAGGTTTTTGGTGAGTCTCAGGGCAGAGGGTAGTTGGAGGTTTTTGGTGACTCACAGGGCAGAGGGTAGTTGGAGGTTTCTGGTGAGTCTCAGGGCAGGGGGCAGTTGGAGGTTTTTGGTGAGTCTCAGGGCAGCTGGCAGTTGGAGGTTTTTGGTGAGTCTCAGGGCAGGGGGCTGTTGGAGGTTTTTGGTGAGTCTCAGGGCAGGGGGCAGTTGGAGGTTTTTGGTGAGTCTCAGGGCAGGGGGTAGTTGGAGATGTTTGGTGAGTCTCAGGGCAGGGTGTAGTGGGAGGTTTCTGGTGAATCTCAAGGCAGAGGGCAGTTGGAGGTTTTTGGTGAGTCTCAGGGCAGGGGGTAGTTGGAGATGTTTGGTGAGTCTCAGGGCAGGAGGTAGTTGGAGGTTTCTGGTGAGTCTCAGGGCAGGGGGTAGTTGGATGTTTTTGGTGAGTCTCAGGGCAGGGGCCAGTTGGAGGTTTTTGCTGAGTCCCACGGCAGAGGGTAGTTGGAGGTTTTTGGTGACTCACAGGGCAGGGGGCAGTTGGAGGTTTTTGGTGAGTCTCAGGGCAGCTGGCAGTTGGAGGTTTTTGGTGAGTCTCAGGGCAGGGGGCTGTTGGAGGTTTTTGGTGAGTCTCAGGGCAGAGGGCAGTTGGAGGTTTTTGGTGAGTCTCAGGGCAGCTGGCAGTTGGAGGTTTTTGGTGAGTCTCAGGGCAGAGGGTAGTTGGAGGTTTTTGGTGAGTCTCAGGGCAGCTGGCAGTTGGAGGTTTTTGGTGAGTCTCAGGGCAGGGGGCTGTTGGAGGTTTTTGGTGAGTCTCAGGGCAGGGTGTAGTGGGAGGTTTCTGGTGAATCTCAAAGCAGAGGGCAGTTGGAGGTTTTTGGTGAGTCTCAGGGCAGGGGGTAGTTGGAGATGTTTGGTGAGTCTCAGGGCAGGGGGTAGTTGGAGATGTTTGGTGAGTCTCAGGGCAGGAGGTAGTTGGAGGTTTTTGGTGAGTCTCAGGGCAGGGGGTAGTTGGAGATGTTTGGTGAGTCTCAGGGCAGGAGGTAGTTGGAGGTTTTTGGTGAGTCTCAGGGCAGGAGGTAGTTGGAGGTTTTTGGTGAGTCTCAGGGCAGAGGGTAGTTGGAGATGTTTGGTGAGTCTCAGGGCAGGAGGTAGTTGGAGGTTTTTGGTGAGTCTCAGGGCAGGGGGTAGTTGGAGATGTTTGGTGAGTCTCAGGGCAGGAGGTAGTTGGAGGTTTTTGGTGAGTCTCAGGGCACGGGGTAGTTGGAGGTTTTTGGTGAGTCTCAGGGCAGGGGGTAGTTGGAGATGTTTGGTGAGTCTCAGGGCAGGAGGTAGTTGGAGGTTTTTGGTGAGTCTCAGGGCACGGGGTAGTTGGAGATGTTTGGTGAGTCTCAGGGCAGGAGGTAGTTGGAGGTTTTTGGTGAGTCTCAGGGCACGGGGTAGTTGGAGGTTTTTGGTGACTCACAGGGCAGAGGGTAGTTGGAGGTTTCTGGTGAGTCTCAGGGCAGGGGGCAGTTGGAGGTTTTTGGTGAGTCTCAGGGCAGCTGGCAGTTGGAGGTTTTTGGTGAGTCTCAGGGCAGGGGGCTGTTGGAGGTTTTTGGTGAGTCTCAGGGCAGGGGGCAGTTGGAGGTTTTTGGTGAGTCTCAGGGCAGGGGGTAGTTGGAGATGTTTGGTGAGTCTCAGGGCAGGGTGTAGTGGGAGGTTTCTGGTGAATCTCAAGGCAGAGGGCAGTTGGAGGTTTTTGGTGAGTCTCAGGGCAGGGGGTAGTTGGAGATGTTTGGTGAGTCTCAGGGCAGGAGGTAGTTGGAGGTTTTTGGTGAGTCTCAGGGCAGAGGGTAGTTGGAGGTTTCTGGTGAGTCTCAGGGCAGGGGGTAGTTGGATGTTTTTGGTGAGTCTCAGGGCAGGGGCCAGTTGGAGGTTTTTGCTGAGTCCCACGGCAGAGGGTAGTTGGAGGTTTTTGGTGACTCACAGGGCAGGGGGCAGTTGGAGGTTTTTGGTGAGTCTCAGGGCAGCTGGCAGTTGGAGGTTTTTGGTGAGTCTCAGGGCAGGGGGCTGTTGGAGGTTTTTGGTGAGTCTCAGGGCAGAGGGCAGTTGGAGGTTTTTGGTGAGTCTCAGGGCAGCTGGCAGTTGGAGGTTTTTGATGAGTCTCAGGGCAGAGGGTAGTTGGAGGTTTTTGGTGAGTCTCAGGGCAGCTGGCAGTTGGAGGTTTTTGGTGAGTCTCAGGGCAGGGGGCTGTTGGAGGTTTTTGGTGAGTCTCAGGGCAGGGTGTAGTGGGAGGTTTCTGGTGAATCTCAAAGCAGAGGGCAGTTGGAGGTTTTTGGTGAGTCTCAGGGCAGGGGGTAGTTGGAGATGTTTGGTGAGTCTCAGGGCAGGGGGTAGTTGGAGATGTTTGGTGAGTCTCAGGGCAGGAGGTAGTTGGAGGTTTTTGGTGAGTCTCAGGGCAGGGGGTAGTTGGAGATGTTTGGTGAGTCTCAGGGCAGGAGGTAGTTGGAGGTTTTTGGTGAGTCTCAGGGCAGGAGGTAGTTGGAGGTTTTTGGTGAGTCTCAGGGCAGAGGGTAGTTGGAGATGTTTGGTGAGTCTCAGGGCAGGAGGTAGTTGGAGGTTTTTGGTGAGTCTCAGGGCAGGGGGTAGTTGGAGATGTTTGGTGAGTCTCAGGGCAGGAGGTAGTTGGAGGTTTTTGGTGAGTCTCAGGGCACGGGGTAGTTGGAGGTTTTTGGTGAGTCTCAGGGCAGGGGGTAGTTGGAGATGTTTGGTGAGTCTCAGGGCAGGAGGTAGTTGGAGGTTTATGGTGAGTCTCAGGGCACGGGGTAGTGGGAGATTTTTGGTGAGTCCCATGGCAGAGCCCAGTTGAAGGGTTTTGGTGAGTCTCAGGGCAGGGGCCAGTTGGAGGTTTTTGTTTTTTTAAGATTGTTCTGGTGAGTTACAAATCCTCCTGGATTTATAGACAACATTTTGTAAATATACAACGATGTAATGACACTATTGGAAACACTGGTTGGTAAATGTAGAATGCTTTATCGTACTTATATGGAAACAATAATGTGCAACAGTTGCAACAGTACTGTATTCCCAGTATATCAATCGTGTCAACATCTACGTTTAAATCAGATTGCACAAAGCTCTTCCGCCAGTTCAGTATTTAACGTTTGATGTGACTGGACACAGAAATGCCAATTGTAAGTTCCGAAAGACGCGTGGAGTAACGGGTTTCGCCGGTCATCGCGCACTGCGGACATGCAACACGTTCTGGAACCCGCAGGTAAATCCTAACCAACGAACCAACTGAAAGGTCCGGCTAGCTTGTCTACACAATTACAGCCACAGACCTGGAGGGGTACTTTCAAAGTTGTCGGAGACATGTGGAATTTCAAACAAACAACTAAACAAACACACACCCGCACATTGTATAATAATATTTTTTATGTAACCGTTGTATATATATATTCGTGAACATGTTCATCAAGTTGGAAGTATGTTATTCAAGTAAAATGTCTGATTACACAACTAATAATTTCTACTCGCATCAACGCTGATGCGAGTAGAAATTATTAGTTGTGTAATAATTGTTTTCTTCTATATATATGCTATAACGTCGTCGTACACGTTTATCATTATAATTAGTTGCTTCTTGTTATGTTTATGGTAAGTGGGCATGTGTTATATATGGCAAAAGTTTTCTTGCCCTTTAAAAAATCACATATATGAATAGTTGAATTGGTTTTGTAGAGTTAACATATGTATTGTTGTTAGTGATACTGTTGTTGAAGTAAAATTGGGGTAGTGCATTTGACACATATTGGTCAATTATTAATCTTCATAAGGACGCAGTGAGACTGCTTATCTAGATTAGCATATACTACACCTATCTTTAAATTACTAAATATTATCGTTTAAACAATTATATATATATATAATTTGAAATATATATATATATATATATATATATATATATATATATATATATATATATATATATAATTCAATGTCTTTATGTATAAATATAATAATGTTTTTTTACCTACAATGTTTAATCAATATGTGCACAGTTGCAATACAATGGAGGCTTCACAAATACATATATCCATGGCAACCTTTAAATAAGACTGCGTTCTATAAGAATTAAGAGTGCTATAATTTGGAATAATTTCAACACACTATTTCGTATTCACTAATTAATTGCAATTGCTTGCTTAACAAATTTAGATAGGTTTTTACTATTTGTCTACACCTGCACGCTGTTTTTATTTCAATAGTATGAAGTCGTATATTAGACTATACTGCAGTATGGAACATTACACATAATTTTTCCGTTATCGTTCTGTTTACGATATTATCTGTTATTTGATTTGATTTGTATGTATTGTAAAGCGATACAAGAAATTGATTTGATTTGACAGTTGTTATTTGCAGGAAGCTGTTCGCGAGACGGACATAGCTGAACTTCTCATGGGGATGGCGTCTCAGATAACGGAAAGGGAAGACATGATCATCACACCAGATCTACGAGGTACGCAGCTCAGTTGATCTATCTCTGATACAGTTAATTTGTGAAAATATCGACCATCATTCTAACTTTCCGAACCCACCAAATACATGGTATTTCCATTTCGTGTGTCTGTTTGACGGTTTGTCTAAATTTGTTGGTAGTTAAATGTGTTTTCATGAGAGTTTATTTGTGTAAGGTATAATGCGGTATGCGTGTGAATACATTTAATAAAGACAAACAACTAAAATACTTTCAACAGAAGAAATACCCAGACGAATGCTGCGACATCGCTTTGCAGATAGCGCATAACTAATAAATTAGTTAGTCACGTTTTTCTTTGAAACTTGTTCTTGCGTTAAGCACACTGACTGGTTTTCGTTAGGTCACTTATAATAATCTAATTGTGTGGCATTGTAAAATAATATCCACCCTGGCGCATATGACCACTGTCCGCATTGCACGATGACCAATGATCAGTTTACAACAAGAAATCTGCATATTTCCTCTCTTGGACTATGAACATACAATAACATAGTAAAATCGTCAGTGTGTAATATATCATTTAAACTCTCCATCAATCTCCTTCTAGCAGTTAATGTGCCAATTGGCTAAGCCCAGTAAAAGCAGTTCATAATTTACGCTGTGCAACTTCCAACCTAAAATTTGTTCGTCATAAATCTGCTGTTCTTTCTGATTTAAAAATATCTGAACACATCAACATTTTGGCAACAACGGAAACATGGTTCTCAGGGGAGGATACTGAATCTTGTCTTGCTTACAACCGTCTTTTAGTAGGGCTCTGGACTATTTTACACCTACAACTATTAATGAAGTTCTAGTTCTGTGAGCTAGACAAGTGTCTAGCTCATAGACACTTGTCTATGAGCTAGAATTTCCAAGCGTATAGCCGCTATAGCAGTCCTATAATTACTGTATCTGACGATCACAAAGGTATTTTGTTTTCGAGTTGCGAAATTATGTATTTCCTTTCCCACATAAGTATGGAAACTGCATGGTGCCTCTCCACGAACGGGTTTGAGATCATAATGCGGTAACAGTTGCACCTGAAGCTTTGTCTGATCACACAGGGAACGTATTCGGGCCTCTGGAGTTCTCCCGGCGTGATCTCATGGCTATCAACATACAGCGCGGACGAGACCACGGCATCCCGGACTACAACACAGTGCGCGCTCACTACGGACTGCCGCGGATTCAACGTTGGAGAGACATCAACCCGTGGTTGTTCAACAAAGATCCAGGGGTAAACACATGGTCTTAATAGTAATCTGAACATAGTCGAACCTTCCTTAGCAGTCACCTCGCGTTCACAGCCACCCCCCAATTAAGGACACATTAGAAGACTATCGTATTATTTATAATCACATAAAGGTGTATGAAATTACTATCGTTAATTAAGTCACCTCAGTAGTTAGGTGGCGTTTGTCTTGCCCAGAGGATAATCTTAATAGTGACGTGTCTTTGTCTTTATTAAATAATAATAAACGGACATAATATTGGTTTGATGACGTCATCATACATGCCGAAAATATTTGCTGACGAAGATATCTTGACGAGAGGAGCGTTGTGGATTGCCGTAAATATTGACTATATAGGACACATTAGCAGCAAAAACACGATGCACGATATCGCCGGAAACAGCATTATCATTCATGGTGTATGCATTACTGACTGAGTGTTGGGTATTTTCACAGATCTTTAAGCGAATACAAAATGTGTACAAAAATAACATCAATAGACTGGACCTGTGGCCCGCCGGACTGTTGGAGACGACAGAGGACGGTCCCGGACCCACATTCACAGCTATTATCCTGGATCAGTTCCGACGGATCCGGAAAGCGGATCGCTTCTGGTACGAAAACTACGAACTCAACAAGTGAGTGAAGCCGGTGTCCGAACAGGGATCTGCCTGCACACAGCATGCGGAACCACGTGACTTATTGCAAAATCCCTTTTAATGTAAACTGACCTTGAACAAATTCAGCGAACCATATGCGTTGACATGTGTTCACAAATGTAATAGGTCCAGTGGGAATTGGTTGCGTCATCGGGCCTCTGCAGTAAATGTATTGCGGCTCGTTTATTTGTTGTTTTTGGCATGACGGAGATTTCAGTAGAATCTTCTACTTTGAGTAAACAAATGACATTACATATGTGAACGTGGTTACAAATGGTGAGTTTGTATCCACTCCTTTATGAGTATAATTTAGACATAATTGATATGCAATTATAAATACTTCAAAGAATACATCCGTAAACTCAGCACCGTTGTTTTGTCAACAGTGGTGGCAATGTTGCATTCGAAGTGTACATCGATTTGTAAATTATACGTTTCGTTTGGAGATCACTAAGTTGATCTAATAAACGAACGTTAGAATTAAAACAGTTATCAAGTGTTTTTATTTCCATTCACAGACTGTTTACCAAAACAGAAGTTGAAGAAATAAACAGGACAACATTACATGATATAATCGTACAAGTGACACGCGTTAATCAGGGCGACATACAGGCAAACCCTTTCTTCTGGCGGAAAGGTATTAGTTTGCATACTGTTTATTCGATTGAAGACGTTTTTATGATACGTCAAGTTTTCAACAACAATATTAGTTAACATGTACAGTTAGTTAACATATGTGCACTACACTAAATCTGTATTATCCCATGATTGGAAATGTGTGTGCAACGTTCAATAGTAAATAAATAAATACAAAAACTAATACAAATAAATAAACAATCCATGAACGTGGTCGTCACCGTCGATGACCTAATTATGTGCGTGAGTGTGTGTATGTGAGAGCGTATGCATATATGGGTGTATCTTTGCGAGAGCATGTATATGATGACAATGACAATTGTAACGTGCGTATAAGTTGAAGAATGTAGGTTTGTTTACATTAGTCCTAGTGTACGTCCTGACGGCATAGCCACTTCCTCTCTCAGGTGACCCGTGTCCGCAGCCAGCGCAGCTCCGTGCGACCAGTGATTTCGTCGCGGAGTGTACGAAGAAGGAAACATTTGACTTCTTCAGCGGCAGCGAATGGTCCTACATTATCTCCTTCTCAATACTCGGCCTCGTTCTCATACGTACGTCATACACAAAACATCACATATAATAACAATGACAATATTACCACTGCATAATATCTTTGGTCGTTGGTGTTCCGCGTTTACATTCATTCAACACATTTCGCCATTGTCTCCGTCTCTTACGTTTGTCACCAGCTTTCGTGCGTACACACACGCACACGCACACACGCACACACGCACACACGCACACACGCACACGCGCACACGCGCACACGCGCACGCGCGCACACACACACACACACACACACATGCATATACACACGAACACACGTAGGATGTTATTATATTGGACAGTTAATTAATTATATTAAAACTATCTTCAACTGTTCTCAGTAATACACAATTAACCTCTCACGTCATTTAGGTAGACAATTCGTACATTTCCATTACTCAGTTGTATTGATAATTAACTGTTATGTCTGTAGTCTGCATCGCAGCGTTGTTCCTAATAGTGAGGATTCACCGCAAACAATTGGAGAAGGAAGCAGCGAAAATACGTGCGGCAAAGCGCAAGGATTCGGACGTTGTCAGAAGTACGTCAACCTAACCATACTTATATCGTTTTTCACGGAGTGTGCAAACTATTATGGCATGGTTTACAATTGCTCGGCGTGGATTCATGTGAATAAACACTGTTTATATAGACACCTGTCCTGAAGTAAACATTTGAGTTACATCATTTACTACATATAATTTTGTAACTATAGTGGCGAATGATGCCAACTGACACAACTATATAATAAGTAGAAACGTTTGAGTTGATTTGTGACCGGTATATCATTTGTTGAACCGATTCGAAAATGTAATGGCAATCTTTGTGCACCAATCTATGGCGCGACTTCAGGCAGTGTCGTTCAACGTGCGCCGGTCAGTCAACAAAATGTATTCAGTCAGTAAATGCATCAGTATTCGTCGTCCTCTTTCCGTATCTACTTCTCTTTCTCCTTCTTTTTCTCTTCTTCTTCTATCAGATATTGGACGGGGCCCTTCGTATCTACTTCTCTTCATCTCCTTCTTTTTCTCTTCTTCTTCTATCAGATATTGGACGGGGCCCTTTTGCAGGGCGTTTACATTCCAACGAGAATTTGTGAGTCCACTACAGGTTACACATTTACACCCTCTGTGGGATCTTTTACTTCCCCTGGCATAGACACCAGATAGAAGGGACCACCGTGTCTCTTCCGAAAAACACAGGCAAATGTGGGGTGAACGAAATTGCCTAAGTTTCGAAACGGCGGTAGGTGGGATTGAACCACCGTCCCCTCGATTGACAGTCCGGCGCTCTACCGCGCGACCACCGCTCCCCACTCTGTCCTGTGTCTCGACCAGATCACCAGTCATCTGCGAAAAAATAATGATCTAGTATTGCTGAACGTGGTGCACTTGATGTTGATCAAATTAATCGCAAATTCATTTTGACTGCTACTTCAAATCGCACACTTATCTTTATATTAATATCTCGTTTGTCCTTAGGCTTGTGTTTAAAGAGTGGAGAAACTGTGGAATTAGCGACATATCTATATGACCTTTATATATTGTACGGTTTTTCGTTGAGTGAGTGCATTAACAATTGTATTTTACTGCAGAGCTACAACTACAACATATCTTGTTGTGTATTAGATTAACACGGAACCACATTACGTATACTGCTATAATATAACACTACGATCGCGGAGACGCACTGATGAGTTTTTACAACCACTGTGTAGTGTATACATACTTTTCTTGTATGGCCGTAGAGAGGTCATTGACCAAGTCGCAAACCACGATAGTGTAATATTTGCATAACTCTTGCAATCGCGCTACTCACTACATAATTGTTTGCAACGTATGCCTGATAACAGGTGACTAGCCAGTTATGATTTCGCAATGCACAATCTGCTGCAATTCTATTTTCACAGCGGTGGAATGGATAGGCAAGAATGAGGGATGCAGAAACATACAATTGAAGCTTAGCGATCGTAAGATACTCGTCCAAAACGAACTCGACGAAATCTTGCGCACGATCGATCTGAACTTTCTCACAGTGCCCGGTCGAAAAGGACAACTCCATTCCGTGCGTGTCTTTCTTGCCACCGATGAACGCCAGCGCATGATAAACATCCGGATACCAAGAGAGTATGATTTGGTATGTTGTACCTCCGCTTTAGTAGCGCTTAGATATCATTGTTTAGTAGCGCTTAGATATCATTGTAAATTTGCTGCCCCCACAACTGTGGAACAACATACCTGTTTCCTACGTCTGGCTACATCAACAGGTACATTCATGAAATATATAAAGACATGCTCGCTTAGAAAGGCATTTTATATTAATTTTAGTTATTTCTGATTTATTTATACCTGTATTGTATATTTTATAGATATTCTTAGTGTATGTTTATTTTAGAGGTATTTCGTAACTTACTTATCGTACATAGTTAATATTAATTTTGCGTAGTTTACTACAAAATACAGCATTTTACAGTTTTAGTACCTTAGGACTATTTGTAATGATCTTGTGTATTTTTCTATTACTATTCGTGGCTTGTTTTAATGATCGGCCGAAAAGGGGGCTATATGCATTTATGATAAATGACGGTATAGGTATAATTATTATTAGGAAAAATAGTTTAGTATATGTTAAAAATGTTAAATAAAATAATAATAATAATAACGTAACAATAATGCCAATAAATAAGTGTGTAATTATGTATTGATAATATTACCAAATAATATAGTAAAAAAAATAATGTTCATGTCGAATTACACTAATATGCAATACGAACAAAAAAAAATCTTCAGTAGACGTTTGAAAGTATACGTATGGCGTATATACCCAGGTTGGTGTATTTTGACAGATTTTGGAGATGGACACTGCAGGGGACAGGAAAGCGTTTGTCGACAAACTGGCGACTTTTCTGAAGGAAGTCGGAGTGGAGATGAAAAAACCCAAGGGAGTTTACAGGAGGCAGATCATATTCGGGAGGGAAGACGTGGGAGGACAGACAGAGGATTCTTGAGAAATTCTTCCGGGAGGTTTTTACTCAGGTGAAAACACACCTCTTATGTAATGCGTTGTCTATCCTGGCTAAGTTTCCTTTCAACATATGTGTTGCGTTGTAGTTAGTCACATGGTACACATACTGTAACCTTTGTTCCTAAATTGGGTCACATCGTGCTAATGCGATACTCGATACATCAAAATATCGCGATACCTGTTACAGTTCGATACCGATGTCTCTATATATCAAGTATCACCAGTTGTGTTTGTTTGGTACCGTTCATGTCTCCAATATAATCGATACTTTTGATATATCTAGTTAATTCGATATACACGAAATTAAAGATATTCTGGACCTACACAAAAAACAACTTTGTGTTTCACTGCACGAACTTGTTGCGGGAAAAACACTGACAGTAGCGTCACGGATGTGTAATGGCTAAGTGAAAGTGGCGTCACGGATGTGTACTGGCTAAATGACAGTGGCGTCACGGATGTGTACTGGCTAAGTGACAGTGGCGTCACGGATGTGTACTGGCTAAGTGACAGTGGCGTCACGGATGTGTAATGGCTAAGTGAAAGTGGCGTCACGGATGTGTAATGGCTAAGTGAAAGTGGCGTCACGGATGTGTACTGGCTAAGTGACAGTGGCGTCACGGATGTGTACTGGCTAAGTTACATTGAATGATATCATTATATTTGAGAAAACACGTAGAAATCATCAAATCGGCGCCTTTAATTTGACGACGTTTATAACAATCTTGTAAATTTAAAATAAATCATGTCGAATTTTGATAACGTTTGTGAGGAGTATCTCTGCTAATTTACTTGTGGTGAAGTTAAAGAGGCAGACACGCGGATAGATAATATGGTGTGGGTAAGCCGTTAACGCCATGCAATAAGTCTACACAAAATACTGATGTGATTTATCATTGAGAGTATCGACATTGCTCAATGTAATATATAGCCATAAAGTATCAACTGCGTCCGCTCTGTCTCAAACAATACTGAAATAGGTTCATTGTTTACGAAAGCACGAACGTGTCCGTCATGTGATTAAGTTTCATTCGATGTTACAGTTTCAGACGTTGTCCTACAAAATAACTTTTTGGTTATCTCGAAAGCTTTGCGACATATTCGACAACGGCACATTCATATCATCTTTCCAGCAATATTATTTGGTGAAAGTAAGACATGTAGAATGTTCGTTACGAATTGTAAAGTGCGGCAGCTTCATGTCGAAATGTCCACTGCTTCGTACACGTTGCTAACCACTGTTTGTCTTCTCTGAAGCAGTATATTCGCTGTGTTCACGTTTCCGAAAATGAGTGTCACAACAAAAACCAGAACTGGTAACTCAGTATCACCCAGGTATCCAGCCAGCGACCAGACCGCCAATTCCAACTAACTGTGCTGTACGAGCTGGGTTCTTGTTCTTCACAATTTAACATTCTTAGCGTCCGTCCCGCTGGCGAGCTGAAAACCGTCCGCCGACCAAATTTGGATGGCGGGCCAGGTTAAGTGGAACCTTGCTGTATATACTACCGTACTACATACGTGTCTGCTGTTTAATTATTGCCTTTCCTCGTCGTCTGGCTTCAGGTGTTTGGTGAGTCGACCGAATCTCTTAACAATCTTAAACATACGAAGGACGACGAAATCCTCAAGTGCGAAATAACCAAGGTAGAATTTGCCGAATCCCTGAGACTCACTCCTGACTCGATGTTCATTGAAAACATGTTCAATCTGATTGACAAGAATGGAAATGGATACATATCGTTTCACGAGTTTTTTGACGTAATGTTGATCTTTACCAAGGGTGAGTTGATCATTTAAAGCCTGAAAACATTATGTTTTCTGCTCTAATAACGGTAACACCAATTGTGCATGCATTTTCGGAACTGTTTATATTTGCAGCAACGATTTATAAAGCAAATTTTCGAAATACATAATAATGTGCGATCATAAGCCATATCCTGAAGGAAATACATGTTTGTTTAGGTACTGTACGATCAAAGGTTTCATTGACATGTATCTAATGTGTGGTCTGCCTACTTTATACATTTCTAACGTTTTTCATTACTGGTATTTAAACATTGACTCTAACAGAATAGCAATTCAGACAGGGAATAACTGGGAGTACGGCTATAATGATGGATGCTGTATACCCAATAGCTTAATGGGGCGTGGATTCTATTCTGAGGTGGTAACAATTAATTACTACACACATCAACAATTCGCAACATGTGCAACTATGTCTGATTTAGGTGTGCTTGTATGTAAGCATGTGTGCGAGTGTATGTGTGCGTGCGTGCGTGCGTGTGTGTATATAAAGCAATGCAATCATACATACTATAATTTGTATCATTCAGGCACGTGTGATAAATACGTGGTAAAAATGTCATAGAATGCTTGTCGAATAAATACGTTTAACACAAGTCACTACACACAGATAGTTTAAGACGATACAGTGTTATCACCTATTTGAGGGTAGAGAGCAGTGGTGAATTAGCAAGAATGTGTTAAAGAAGGGTAGACAATTGTGTTATAACTGTATGTATTGTTTTGGCAGGAACGGCTGAACAGAAAGCGAAACTCATGTTTGACATGTATGATACTGACAGGAAAGGGAAATTGTCTAAAGCACAGTTTAAGATGATGCTCAGGTATGTGTTTCTTGAAATAATTAAGCTAAGATTAACAAACATATAAGCTGTGAAAGGTAATTAGAAAAAAAAATTAAAACAGAACAATTCAAAACCCAGCATTGCTGCGAAACAGAAACCAGTGCCATCACTGCATGTAATGCGAGTGAAATATAAAGGTTTTGAGTTGTTTCCGATACTCTGCCAGTTCCAGTAGATCGCACACACTTTGGCAAGCTATTCAAAGTGATACAAATCGGATATAAAGTGAAATTTGTTTCCACCTGAAGACCCAAATAATATTCGTATTAATACATATTGATGTCAGCGTGGCGTAGAGATAAGTATTTTTTGTCAACGTCTGGTTCATATTCTAATCAATCTAATGCATATTCACGTAGTTGGGAACCGGAGTTTTCCGCGTATTTCCTGCGATTCTTAAGTTAGGTTTTACGATCCGCATATATACCTGCCTACCCGCCCGCCCGCCCGCCCGCCCGCCCGCCCGCCGCCGCCGCCCGCCCGCCCGCCCGCCCGCCCGCCCCGCCCGCCCGCCCGCCCGCCCGCCCGCCCGCCCGCCCGCCCGCCCGCCCGCCCGCCCGCCCGCCCGCCCGACCGACCGCCCGACCGACCGACCGACCGACCGACCGCTCGCCCCATGCATGTGCAAATTATTTCCTTTTTGTCAGATCTCACATAGATATTGGTAACGAAATCATCGAGGATGCCAATGTAGATGAGTTGATAAACTCTGTCTTCAATTCGGCCGGCCTTGAGAATAAAGAAGAATTATCGGCGGATGACTTCAGTGCAGTGCTCGGAGAATACAACACTGAACTCCATTACGCCTCGTTCGATTTCGACGGTAGTACTTTTTTGCCAGTCGTCAGTTTTGTTATTATCTACGTGTGTGTGTGTGTGTGTGTGTGTGTGTGTGTGTGTGTGTGTGTGTGTGTGTGTGTGTGTTGTGTGCGTGCGTGCGTGCGTGCGTGCGTGTGTGTGTGTGTGTGTGCATGTGCATGTGCGCGCGTGTATGCGTGTGTATATATATGCGTGTGTGTATGTTTGTGTGTGCGTGCTTATGTATTTGCGTGTGCGTGCGTAGGTATTTGTGTGTGCGTGCGTGTGGTGTGCGTGTGCGTGTGCGTGTGCGTGTGCGTGTGCGTGTGCGTGTGCGTGTGCGTGTGCGTGTGCGTGTGCGTGTGCGTGTGCGTGTGCGTGTGCGTGTGCGTGTGCGGTGCGCGTGCGTGCGTGCGCGTGTGTATGAGTGTGTACATGTGTGTGTATGTGCATGTGTTTACGTGCGGGTGCGCGTGTGTGTATGTGTGTGTGTGCATCACTCACCGTGTTGTCCCTCGTACTACAGGTGCCGCTGGGCGTGGTCAGGCAGCGGTCAAGCCGGCACAAGAGAGCCTCTCCCTGCCTTTTAAGAAGGCCTTGTTTCCAGCCTACAAGTGAGTCGTCTACACTATTATACAGTGACAGTATACCACTCATTCAGTGCAACTTATTAAGGGTGCTTATTCACAGGTGCTACACAAAAATATTTGCGGTAAGTTCGTTGAATCAGTTATTCGTCTCTCGATTGATGTAGTGTATGTGACCTTCCATATTGTAATACCTTTCCATATACTTTAGGACATATCGACAAGAGTTACTAGGACAACTACGATTCGATTTGTGTATAAATAAAATAACTACTGTTTTAATATGTCAGTAATTGATACATTTGAGGCCCATAAAGCAGGGAAGCGATTGAACGCATAGAAAGATTGCTATTTATATATATATATATATATATATATATATATATATATATATATATATATATATATATATATATATATATATATATATATATATATATATATATATTATAAATATAAAGAATACCCTACAAGGGGTATAATATAATTCGCTCCAAAGCAGAACTATGAGGAGTATATATTGTATTGTTACGTTGAATCAATTTAATGTATTTCTCATATCAACGGAACGAAATACATTAAATTGATTCAATGTAAAAATACAGTATATACTCCTCATAATTCTGCTTTGGAGCGAATTATATTATACCCCTTTTGGTATGTGTCTGTACAAAAGGAACTTATATAATGATCAGTATCATGGTTCATAACCTTTCATAACGGTTTGTAGGCGTGGCGTCACCGCAACCAAGCCTAGGAGGACGTCTTCGCAGAAGACAGGGCTGACGACAGGAAAGGTGAAAGTAATTGAAGTCTCTGCACCAGTTGGACGATTTGCAGAGTTCAAGAACTTAGTCACACAGTTCATCGCATACAACCGGTTGCATATTTTCTGGACAACCTTGTATACACTTGTCATCGTTGGCATATTCCTCGAGAGGGCATACGGTACGTCATCCTTATTGACTTATTAGTGTAGTCATAACGCCAACTATAAAGTGAACGTATCCTCCTATGTATGTTAACGCAAATCAATAGAGGGCGTAGAACAGCCCAAGTTCAGACATGTGCATATCAGTACGTACCAATTCTCACTGTGTATGATAAATTACAGGAAGAGAATACTTGGTCATTTCCTTACAGTTACCTTTGTGACCATGGGCGATTCAACCTAATACCAATGGGTATCTGCGTAGGGCGAGCTATGCATTGATGTTTTCCTCTTGCACCTAAACCATTAGAACCCATGCTCAGAGGTGCATCAATACAAAAGAGTTAATCGATCTCAGAGTCAATAAACAATTACAGTTGTCAACAGATTGATTGATACGCCAGGGAGCTATTCTGGATGGGCGAGGTTGTAAAAGTACTTGTTTTCAATGACAGCGGAATTTTGTAAAATGTTCATCAACATCATTATCATTGTGCAGCCATATTGTTCCGTGGTTGTGCGAATGCCTCAGCATGCTGTTGCCACATCTGCCTATCTTGCGCTATCCTCTGCCAGATGGTACCCTTCCAGTAGTCGTCTAGTTCGTGTCTCCAACTTGCTCTCGTGGTTGGTTTTCGGCGAGTCTCTTCTCTAGCCTTTTCGTTAGTACTTTCGTGTGTACTTTATAGATGTTTGATAGTAGGCATTTCGATCTGTAATTCTTGAGGTCTTTCTTATTTCCATTCTTGAAGATTATCATCATCGTAACGTTCGTCAACACTGTGGGTATTAGTCTTTCTGATAAGCATTTAGTGTATAGCTTAGCAAGTATCTTCGTGATGGTATCTTCTCCTGTGTTCAAAGTCTTGATGTTTATATGGTCGTTGCCTATTGCTTCCACATTCTTCATATCTCGTAGTGCTGCTACTGCTTTGGTTTACAATGAGTCGAAGGCTTTCTCGTAGTCAACATATGCACGCGATGCAAAGTGGAATATTATATTCTCTACATTTCTCTTTCAGTTGGTTTACGACGTGGATGTGGTATGTTGTTGAGTATCCGCTTCTGAATCCAGCTTGCTATCGTGGTTGGTTTCGGCGAGTGTCTTCTCTAGCCTTTTCGTTAGTACTTTCGTGAGTACTTTATAGATGTTTGATAGTAGGCATTTCGATCTGTAATTCTTGAGGTCTTTCTTATTTCCATTCTTGTAGATTATCATCACCGTAACGTTCGTCCACGTATTCTTACTGCTACTTTTTATAAATAATATATTAATATTTATATTTTATTACTTATTGCAATTATACAATTGTATGTATTTCAATATGTTGTGAAGCAATCCAATACTGGATAAATTTAATGGGTATTAGTCTTTCTGATAAGCATTTAGTGTATAGCTTAGCTAGTATCATCGTGATGATATCTTCTCCTGCGTTCAAAGTCTCGATGTTTATATGGTCGTTGCCTATTGCTGCCACATTCTTCATATCTCGTAGTGCTGCTTCCACCTCCCATGATGTTATATCTGGTACCTCTTTTGGGTCAGTGTGGATTATGGTACACTGTTCGTATAGCTCGATGTATAATTTCTCTATTCGTTCTATGATCTTATCTTGATCATGGATTTCACTACCTTGCTTGTCCAGGAGTGTGATCAGTCTGTCTTGGCCTAGCTTCTGCGTTCTTCGGATTTTCTTCAGGCTCTTTGATGCTACGATCATTTCTGGTATGATATTTTGGTTGTATTTCCCGATGTCCACTCTTGCCTTCTTTCTTGATGGTCTTGCATATTTCTGCGTACTCTATTCGTTGTTTATTGTTGCCGTTTTCCGGCATTTCTCTTCGTTACGTCATCAGGGCTCATGTTGGTGATGGTATCCTCGATTTATGTGGCTTGTTAATTGCATTAGCTACTCTTGACCGCCTTTGTTGTATCATATCTGCGATGGCTTCGCTCGTGGGGTCGATGTCGTCTAGTTCTTGTGCTTCGAATCGGTTTCTCAGTTCGAGTTGGAATTCGATGTTCTTTGATCGTATTCGTGTGGCTTCTACCCTCATAGCCTGTTGGTCATCAATGTTTTCCTTTCCACCTCAACGTACAGTTTGATGTTGGTCATAACCAGTCTGTGGTCACTTCCAGTGTTGTCTTGGTTGATGACTGTTTGGTCTGTGACCATGTCTGCCCTGTTTGTCAGGATGTATCAATTTCGGTCTTCGTTACACCGTTTGGGCTTTTCCACGTCCATCTCCTCCCTGCTTTCTTCTGGAACATGGTATTCATGATTTTGCACTTTCTTGATGTTGCCCATTCTACCAAGGTGTCAATTCAGCCCAAATTTGCCCGTTGCCGTTTCCATATGGTTTGTTCTTTTCCATATTTGAGCATTGACGTCTCCCATCACTATCTTGAAGCGGTTTGGTTTCCCATAAGTATCATCGACGTCATTGTAGAAGCTATTTATGTCTTCTTTTGGGTATGTTGTTGCATATACTTGTACTATCTTTAGTTTGTAGCGCTTTGCTATGCACAGAACAAGTTTCGCTATTCTGGGGCTGATGCTGTTTACCCTCACGATATGATATTTCCATATTCTGTTTATTGGCAAGTCTACTCCTGCTTGGCCGTTGTTTGCCTTAGAATGATGTAATAGGTGGCCGCTTTGTAAGGTAGCAACCATTCCTTTGGAATTCTCACTTCGGAGATCCCGATTACATCCCATATCAACCTGGTTTCCCTAAGTTCTTCTTCAAGTTATTGTATGTGTTCATCTCTTAGTAGAGTTCTGACGTTGTAGGTCGCCATCTTGAGTCTATTTGCCCTCTTTCGGCGGCTGTTTTTGAACAGAGATTTTTAGCACACCCTGCACATAGTCCTAGTTGACCAGAGCCGCCTCCTTGGTCATGGACTCTTTCGGTGCCGCTGGGGTCTGGGATGGTTTTGCAGTGCTTTGCTTTTCCTTCCAAGCTGGCCGGTGAGGGTTGGAAGGGGCAGGCGATATAGACTGAACGCAATTGCCCAACTTTCGGCACGAAGGCTGTATCAGTACTTAACCACCGACTTGCGGGCACCGGGATTCGAATCCGGTCCTTCTAATCAGGAGTTCGGCACTTTAACCACTCGGCCCCCGCGCCCTAGAATATGCCTCCTTCTATCACTAAAACGAGGCATATTCCAAAGAGCAGGCGCAGCTGCAAAAAATCCTAGTCCCAATAGTGATATTGACTTTAGGGACAAGTAAATAAGAATTAGATGATCGACGCTGGATAGGTTTTCTTACAGGATGATTACTAGTTTTTAAAGCGATCTGCTGGTTAATATATTCATTAACTTCAACCATTCTGCATTATTCTATATGTATTTATTTGTTTATCTTATTCTTACTGCTACTTTTTATAAATAATATATTAATATTTATATTTTATTACTTATTGCAATTCTACAATTGTATGTATTTCAATATGTTGTGAAGCAATCCAATACTGGATAAATTAAATACTCAAATACATGTTTATTATCATACAACGCTCTGGGCAGCTCTATGAACTGGATACATGATATAAGAACTTCCCTTTGCGTTAACATTACAAAAAGCACTAAACCCGGCTGGTTTTGTTTAGTTTTCTATGTCGAAGTTGAACACAGAGGTCTGCGCAGAATCGCGGGAATTGGCATCCCAATAACCCGTGGCGCCGCCAGTGCACTGATGTTCACCTACGCCTGCCTCCCGGTGACAATGTGTCGAAACCTCATCACGAAGCTTCGGGAGACGTTCCTGCAACGCTACATTCCCTTCGATTCAGCCATTACCTTCCACAAGTACATTGCGTTCATGGCTCTATTCTTTACAAGTACGTACACTTAAATTTCGCAGGAAGGGGAGACGGCCATAATTAATATTGTGCAAGAGGCAGCCCTTTGCTGCATTAAGAGCAACATAATGAATATTAATAATTAAATATATACATTAATTAATAGCTAGTCAATACAATAATGTATTATTAATTAATATATGATTAATGATCAACAGTTTATAAACGTTAATTATAACTAATTTATGAATAAATAATAATAAATAATAATTATCATCGAAATATTTGTCGGAGTGATGCAGAGACAGAGACAGAGACAGAGACAGAGACAGAGACAGAGACAGAGACAGAGACAGAGACAGAGACAGAGACAGAGACAGAGACAGAGACAGAGACAGAGACAGAGACAGAGACAGAGACAGCAGACAGACAGACAGACAGACAGACAGACAGACAGACAGACAGACAGACAGACAGAGAGAGACAAGAGAGAGAGACAGAGAGAGAGACAGAGAGAGAGACAGAGAGAGAGACAGAGAGAGAGACAGAGAGAGAGACAGAGAGAGAGACAGAGAGAGAGACAGAGAGAGAGACAGAGAGAGAGACAGAGAGAGAGAGACAGAGAGAGAGACAGAGAGAGAGAGACGAGAGAGAGAGACAGAGAGAGAGACAGAGAGAGAGACAGAAGAAGAGACAGAGAGAGAGACAGAAGAGAGAGACAGAGAGAGAGACAGAGAGAGAGACAGAGAGAGAGACAGAGAGAGAGACAGAGAGAGAGACAGAGAGAGAGACAGAGAGAGAGACAGAGAGAGAGACAGAGAGAGAGACAGAGAGAGAGACAGAGAGAGAGACAGAGAGAGAGACAGAGAGAGAGACAGAGAGAGAGACAGAGAGAGAGACAGAGAGAGAGACAGAGAGAGAGACAGAGAGAGAGAGACAGAGAGAGAGACAGAGAGAGAGACAGAGAGAGACAGAGAGAGAGACAGAGAGAGAGACAGAGAGAGAGACAGAGAGAGAGACAGAGAGAGAGACAGAGAGAGAGACAGAGAGAGAGACAGAGAGAGAGACAGAGAGAGAGACAGAGAGAGAGACAGAGAGAGAGAAGAGAGAGAGACAGAGAGAGAGACAGAGAGAGAGAGAGAGAGAGAGACAGAGAGAGAGACAGAGAGAGAGACAGAGAGAGAGACAGAGAGAGAGACAGAGAGAGAGACAGAGAGAGAGACAGAGAGAGAGACAGAGAGAGAGACAGAGAGAGAGAGACAGAGAGAGACAGAGAGAGAGACAGAGAGAGAGACAGAGAGAGAGACAGAGAGAGAGACAGAGAGAGAGACAGAGAGAGAGACAGAGAGAGAGACAGAGAGAGAGACAGAGAGAGAGACAGAGAGAGAGACAGAGAGAGAGACAGAGAGAGAGACAGAGAGAGAGACAGAGAGAGAGAACGAGAGAGAGACAAGAGAGAGAGACAGAGAGAGAGACAGAGAGAGAGACAGAGAGAGAGCAGAGAGAGAGACAGAGAGAGAGACAGAGAGAGAGACAGAGAGAGAGACAGAGAGAGAGACAGAGAGAGAGACAGAGAGAGAGACAGAGAGAGAGACAGAGAGAAAACAGAGAGAGAGACAGAGAGACAGAGAGAGAAAACAGAGAGAGAGACAGAGAGAGAGACAGAGAGAGAGACAGAGAGAGAGACAGAGAGAGAGACAGAGAGAGAGACAGAGAGAGAGACAGAGAGAGAGACAGAGAGAGGAGACAGAGAGAGAGACAGAGAGAGACAGAGAGAGAGACAGAGAGAGAGACAGAGAGAGAGGAAGAGAGAGAGACAGAGAGAGAGACAGAGAGAGAGACAGAGAGAGAGACAGAGAGAGAAACAGAGAGAAAACAGAGAGAGAGACAGAGAGAGAAGAGAGAGAGAGACAGAGAGAGAGACAGAGAGAGAGAAGAGAGAGAGACAGAGAGAGACAGAGAGAGAGACAGAGAGAGAGACAGAGAGAGAGACAGAGAGAGAGACAGAGAGAAAGAGAGAGAGAGACAGAGAGAGAGACAGAGAGAGAGACAGAGAGAGAGACAGAGAGAGAGACAGAGAGAGAACAGAGAGAGAGAGAGAACAGAGAGAGACAGAGAGAGAGACAGAGAGAGAGACAGAGAGAGAGACAGAGAGAGAGACAGAGAGAGAGCAGAAGAGAGAAGAGAGACAGAGAGAGAGAGAGACAGAGAGAGAGACAGAGAGAGAGACAGAGAGAGACAGAGAGAGAGAGAGTAGCTTTTCATGTTAGGTTT
>JAODUO010001408.1:145000-164779 GCA_025642075.2 Ridgeia piscesae | reverse complement strand
ACAGAGCGGGTCCTGGGTGGATCACAGGTGGGTCCTGGGTGGATCACAGAGCGGGTCCTGGGTGGATCACAGGTGGGTCGTGGGTGGATCACAGAGGCGGTCCTGGTTCACAGAGGGGGTCCTGGGTGTGCCAGAGAGGGGGTCCTGGTTGGATCACAGAGGAAGTACTGGGTGGATCACAGAGGGTGTCCTGGGTGGATCACAGAGAAGGTCCTGGGTGGATTACAGAGGGGTCCTGGGTGGATCACAGAGGAGGTCATGTGTGGATCACAGAGGTGGTCCAGGTTGGATGACAGAAGGTGTCCTGGGTGGATCACAGATGGAGTCCTGGTTGGATCACAGAAGGGGTCCTGGGTGGATCACAGAGGAAGTCTTGAATGGATCACTGAGGGATACTGGGTGTATCACAGAGGGTGTCATAGATGGATCACAGATGTTCGTGGGTGGGTCACAGAGGAGGTCTTGGGTGGATTACAGAGGTGGTCCAGGTTGGATGACAGAAGGTGTCCTGGGTGGATCGCAGATGGAGTCCTGTATGGATCACTGAGGGATACTGGGTGTATCACAGAGGGTGTCATAGATGGATCACAGATGGTCGTGGGTGGATCGCAGAGGGATTCCTGGGTAGATTACTGAGAGGGTCCTGGGTGGATCACAGAGAGTTTCCTGTGTGGATCACAGAGGGAGTCCTGGGTGGATCACAGAAAGGGTCCTGGGTGTGTCATAGATGGAGTCCTGGGTGGATCACAGAGAGGGTCCTTGGTGGATCACAGAGGAGGTCGTTGTGGATCACAGAGGGAGTCTTGGGGATCACGGAGGGAAACCTCGATGTATCACGGAGGGGATCATTGGTGGATCACAAAGGGGATCATTGGTTGTTCACAAAGGGGGTCCAGTGTGGATCATAGGGGTCCTGTGTGGATCACAGAGGAGTTCTTTGGTTGATCACAGGGGGGTCCTACGTGGATCACAGAGGAAGTCCTGGGTGGATCACAGAAGGAGTCCTGGGTGCATGACAGGGGGAGTCCTGGGTGGATAACAGAGAGGATCATTGGTGGATCACAGAGGTGGTCCTTGGTGGATCACATAGTGGGTCCTGGGTGGATCACGGAGGGATCCTGGGTGGATCACAGAGTGGGTCATGGGTGGATCACATAGGGGGTTCTGGGTGGATCACTGAGGGGATTATGTGTGGGTCACAGATGGAGTTCGGGGTGGATCACAGAGTTGGTTCTGGGTGGATCACAGAGGAGATCCTTGGTGGATCACAGAGGAGATCACGGGTGGATCACAGAGGGTACCTGGTTGGATCACAGAGGGAGTCAGGAATCGTCAGGTTGGTGATAATGTTCTGAAGAAGGCTGATTGACTGAATGAGATCTCGTAAGTTCATAAGTTTCAGACATGACAGTGTAACCAAATATATACAAACTAGTAAGTTAAGACGCAAATCTTCACCTAACTACCGTGAGAGTCTAACAGCGTAGTCCTTTCACGTACGTTGTCACTTGTCTTCCGTTGCCGTGTTACTCAACTGGAGGGGTGCCAAAATTGTCAACCATTGAGTAAAAAAATCGCGAAGTGTTACCGGTATTATTATTAAGTTGGTGTATTCAAATAGTATGACATTTGAAGAACGAGAGAGCAAGCCCCAACGGAAGAAATGAACAACGCCACATGCTGTAGATCTACTGGTAATATCCGTCAATGGCATTCCATTCAGACTATTCACACACTTCCAACTGCGCTGCTTTCAGAATCGCTTAAATCCTCGAAGTATAAGTTCCTTTCGTCTGTACGTTTTGTCCCTCCATCCTTCCCTCCCTCCCTCACTCCTCCCCTCCCCTCCGTCCCTCCCCTCCGTCCCTCCCTTCCTCGCTCCCCCCTCAATCACACCCTCCCTCAATCCCTCCTTCCTCCCACTCCCTCTCTCCACCTCTCTCTCCCCCGCTCTCCCTCTGTCTTTGTCTCTCGCAGACTTATACAGAAGAGAACAGAACAGAAGAAAACAGAACAGAAAAGAACACGACACGACACGACACGACACGACACGACACGACACGACACGACACGACACGACACGACACGACACGACACGACACGACACGACACGACACGACACGACACGACACGCACAGAGCAGAGCAGAGCAGAACAGAACAGAACAGAACAGAACAGAACAGAACAGAACAGAACAGAACAGAACAGAACAGAACAGAACAGAACAGAACAGAACAGAAAACAAAAGCACACGTAGAACACACACACACACACACACACACACACACACACACACACACACACACACACACACACACACACACACACACACACACACACACACACACACACACACACACACTACGGTGAAACCGCAAACGCCGATGGTGACATCTGGCGAATACTGAGGTAACTAAGAATTACAACTCGTCTCTTGGAGAGCTGACAGCTGTATATAATTGGTAGCGTTACTTTAACATTAACCATTATTAACAAGCGCGTGCGCGCTTGTTCAGCCTTAGTAATAACTGCAGCTGGGATGCCGGAAAGGATGTTTAAAATCATCTACAGTTCGCCGTATGCATCACACGAGACTGCTACATCTTCACACATAGTTAAATATTGATATCGTATAACATGTCCGTCAATATAAAAGCATAATGTCTACATTAATGTACATTTACAGTCGATAAAACGTCGCGGGACGTTCGATTGAATCCAGATGCCCACATACCAGCTATCGCTGGCTACGCGCCTGCACGGTCAATGGCTAATTGATGATGATTTAAACAAGCGTTCAGCAAAACATACAAACAAATCCACGTTAGTCGCTAGAGGCGCTGATATGCAACTAGGTTCTAGTTGCGTATTGGCACCTCTAGCGACTAACGTGGATTTGTGGAACCCCATTGTAGAGGATGTGCATGCCATGCTTCTGCAGACCCTAGGTGAGTGCACATGGCGTTGATATCCAGCACTGTCCCATCCCACCGCTCCATCTGCACCCAATACACCCAATAATAATAATAAAGAAGCTTTATTGCCATATTCAACGTGCATTACATGATGAATTAGAATGTAGTCTGGCGTTGACTCATATAGGGCCTATATATACAATAAAATGAAATATGGCAAATAAATATAAGATATAGACATAAGATATATATTGTACATAATTTGTTCTTTAAAATGTTTTTTAATATAACAATAAATAAAGACAAAATTAAAATAATAGATTATCTATTTAACAATAATTGTGGTGTAAGCTAGTTAATAAATAAATATATATAACATGTCCTTTAAATTTATATATATATATATATATATATATATATATATATATATATATATATATATAAACAATTTTAAAGGACATTTTAGATAATTTATATACACACACATATATATATATATATATATATATATATATATAATTCTCTTCTAAAAATATAATTTAATTAGTAAACGTACATTATAAGAGGACTAAACTATCATTTAGAATTTTAAAATTATATTTGCAATTACACCTTTGTTAAAAAATATATTTATACAACTATTAAGTTAAGCTAAAATGTCAGGAGATACACCTAGGTACACCCACACCCTACACGCGTACGGCCATACCAACCAGCGCCAGAAAAATAACAATTCCGCCAGAGTGGCGAAAACAGCCAAGTTTCCAGGGTCTTTACAGCTACGTTTTATAATTCATTCCTTATAAGGCTGCTACGGCACTCGAATAAAAACTATTTCTAAAGCGATTTGTTTTCGTACGGATGCATCTATAACGTTTACCTGACGGTAATAATTCGAACAGATGATGGGCGGGGTGAGTTTGGTCTGATATAATTTTGCCAGCTCTTTTTTTGGGACTGTCTTTATATATGGCTGTTAGAGAGGTGAGTTCACTACCAACAATTTTGGAAGCTGTTTTCGCCACTCTGTTTAAGCCAGCTCCTCTGGCGCTGGCTGATGCCGCTGAACCATACACATATTGAGAATGTTAGAATACTCTCAATGGCAGAACGATAGAACTGAACGAGAATTTCCCTCCTCAGCCCGAACGTCTTTAGTTGGCGCAGGAAGAACAGTCTTTGTTGGGCCTTTTTGACCACAGCATCTGTGTTGTTTTTCCAAGATAAGTCACTTGATATTATCATGCCTATAAATAAAAAAAACAGCCCACCCTTTCGATAGAGTCGCCGTTAACAGTGATGGGAGCAAGTGGGTTTTTTCTCTAGCTAAAATCTACGATCGTGGTACAGCTGCTGAGGGATGACCGTATTGAAGGCAGAACTGTAGTCAACGAAGAGGATGCGTGCATATGTGTTCGGATAATCCAAGTGCTGCATCACAAAATGCAGGGCCAATGCAACAGCATCATCGGTGCATCTGTTCTCCCTGTACGCGAACTGCAGTGAATCTATGCTGGAGTTGGTGACCAACTTCAGATATCTCAGTACCAATCGCTCAAACACCTTCATCACCGCTGACGTCAGAGCCACGGGGCGGAAGTCATTCAGCGCTGTAGCTTTCGGCTTCTTCGGTACCGGAATTATGCTTGCTGCCTTAAAACAGACTGGAACAATGTGCAGATTGAGAGAGGCGTTAAATAAGTCTGTAAATACAGTTGTTAATTCATTAGCGCAGTATTTCAAAGTTGATGTGGAAACGTTGTCCGGACCAGCTGCTTTCCTGCTGCTCTGTTGCTTGAGTAGTTTCCTCACCTCGTGCTCTTGAACAGTGAAGGGTGGAGGGAGTGGCACAGCAGGGTCTGTGAGACTGGCCGATGTAGGCGTCAAATTCTGGCGGTCGAAGCGGGCGTAAAAGTTGTTAAAGTTATCAGGTGTTGCTGATTCAAAGCCAGGGATTGAATACTTTTGCATGTAGCCAGTAATGAACTGGAGTCCTTGCCAGACAGAGCGGGTATCGTTTGAAAGGAACTTGCCTTCGAATTTGCGCCTGTAGTCAGTTTTCGCTCCCCGTATCGCTTTTTTCGGCACCGTACTTGGCTTTTCTGTACAGTGCACGATCGCTCTTGTAACGTACCTGCAATGACGTTTACACATTATTACTAACTGGAAACATTCCCATCAGAGAGAAATATGAATGCCAACGTTAGTGGCGATTGCACGTCAATAAACCAGCAGAACAAACATGGCTGTGTCGCTAAGTACATGGATCAAAGTTGGTAGCATCAATGGCGTCGAAGATCATGGTGATGTCCGCCTAATCACCAAAATGCTCCATCGTCACTATTCTCCAACGTCACGTTCTCTCCTACATTGAACATACGCCAGGTTCCGCTTGTTGTTCTTGCTCTTTCTGATATACATAATGTGTATATGTTTCTCTTATTACAAATACTCTGCCCAGTAATATAAGATATTCCTCCTGAAATACAATACACATGTTTCACTAAAATGTTATGAATTGAGGTACTGTTATTACGGGTGACACTTGACCGCTGGATAGGTCACAATAATGATTTTAATAAAATAAGTACGTTCCTTGTAAAATATCTACAATGACGTTTACACATTAATACTTACTGCAAACGTCCCCCTCAGAGAGAAATGTGAATGCCAACGTTAGTGGCGATACATGCAGTATAAACTGTGTATCACATGTGTGACTACGTGTTCATATAATTAAAATATGAACGATTTTCTTTCTTCCTATGAACGAATGTGTCAAATATTGTAGGAATATCCATTTATGTTCACGAATAAACAAAAATAAAACGTCATAGAAGTATCCATTTAATGTTCACTTTGACTTTCAGCAACTCTTCTCTTATCATTGAATTGAAGAAAATGTAACATCAGCAATGGATTATATATACCCAAATACCCCTATAAAGAGGTATTATAAAACAATTCTTAGACAAATAGTTGTAAAGTAATTTTTTTAGATGTGACCAGTGGCCATCTTGGATTTACGCAAATTATCTGATTTTCTCAAAGTTGACATTTGAGCAGTCAAGCGGAATTTTACCTAGGACCCGATGAGTACAAATCACCCAAAAACGTTGCTAGGATAGAACTTTTATAGGTCCACTATTAAACACATGTGCCTGTCAAATGTTCGTAAAAGTATCACTGTGCGATAAAACTTGGGTGCGTTGAGAGGTATTTTCCTCTGAATAGATTTCACTGAAATTTTAACACAGTTACTATCTCACCCAGCGTCACCCTAATATATATATATATATATATATATATATATATATATATATATGCGCTGCGGGATGTTGTCCAGAGCTTCGTGATCTATGTCGCCGGCAACGTTGAGTAACTTCTGGAAGTGTTCACTCCATCTTGCCACAAATCTATTGCTGTCAGAGAAGTTCTCCATTTCATCTGTTGATTTCATGTAAACAGGTCCCTTCTTCTTAGGTCCCCACACTTCCTTCAGTCCACTGTAGAAGCCTTTCATGTCGTTTCTGTCAGCAGCTCTCTGCAGCTCCACTGCCTTCCTTTCTACCTGTCTGACTTCAGTGCACGGGTGTGTTTTTGCGGCAGTCTACAGGCATCTTTGTATGCTGCAGTGGTGCATTTAGTGCTCCAGGGGTGTAACAATTTGTGGTGGACTTGGTCTCTTCTGCTCATAACAGTCTGTAGCTCCTAGTCGTTTGGGTTGAACCAGTCGTGGTGTTTTCCGTCTGGCTTGCCAAGGTATGTCTTGGCTGTGTTGTATACGACCTGCTGCAGAGCTGCCCATTCCTCGTATGGTGTTGAACTTTCCTTCTCCTCCCATTGGGCGAGAGCACAGTCCGTCTCCTGCTCAAAACTCTCCCTGTGACTCATGGTGTTTAGTTTTGCTGTGTTGACCTTGGTCGGCTTACTTGTCCCTTGACTGTTTTGTTTTTGTCGTATTCTGAAAGCCCCTTTTGACTTCAGCATCTGGTGATCGGTCCAGCAGATAGCGCATAGCTCGGGTATTCTGGATGTCCATCTTATCTCGACACATCATTATGATGAAGTCGATCATATGCCAGTGTCTGGAACGTGGATGCATCAAAGTGGTCATGTGTTCATCTTTCTTCTTGAACATGTTGTTCCTCACTGTCACTTCGAACTCTGAGCACAGAGCCATTAGAAGCTTGTCATTGGAGTTGCATTTCCCAATCCCATGTTAGCCCACGACCAAGGGCCACTTGTCATTGTCTCTTTCTATCCTCGCATTTAAGTCTTCTATCAGCAGTAGCTTTTCTGTACGAGGGATGCCACTGAACACATTTGCCAGCTGGTTGTAGAAGGCCTCCTTGTTTTCATCTGGGTTTGTCATTGTTGGGGCATACGCGCTGATAATTGTAGCAAAGTTATACAGGCTCAGTGGCAGTCGCCTCGTCGTGAGTCTGTCACTTGCATTTCTGTCAGCTTTGTGACGATATCCTTTTTGATAGCAAAGCCCACTCCGGCCTCCCTTCTTTCTTCTTCGGGTTTGCCATTCTAGAAGAAAGAGTATTCCATGACTTTGAGACTACCAGACTCTGAGAACCTTGTTTCACATAGAGCGGCGATGTCGATGTTGTATTTGGCAAGTTACATTGCTACTAGTGCCGTATGTTTTTCTGGTCGGTCAGCTGCTTTTCGGTCGAGGAGAGTCCTAACGTTCCGCTGTGCAATTGTCAGTAGTTGTCTTCTTTTTCTTCTTTCTAGCTGATATTCCACAGTCGACGGAAGAAGAGGTCGAACAGCGGTCCTTGGTAACCCGGGCGACGGCCGATCCGGTATGGTGTTTCGTGCAGTTGTACATTTCATGGATGCTGCCAGCAAAAATGTTGAAGTACAGCTGGGCTTTTCAAGTTATTAGCGGCTCTCTCTCTCGGGGAGCAAATAGAGATCTCACACCGGCAAGAACATGTGAAGATAGGCGCAAAATAGTTTTCCCTGCAGTGGCTGGTCGAGAGATGTTGGGAGTTCCATACATCAATCGCCCTTGATACTGCCACAGTGACATGGATTTCTGGTTAGGGATTGCTCCCTTAGCCTTCGGTTCTGTCAAGAACCTGTACAACAAGGCAGAGGTTTACAACTCTGCATGGCAGGGGCGTCAAACTCCCTGATGTATTGCAATATCTGAGGTACTGCAATACCGCGTTTGAAAAACACATATCAATTTAAATTGTCAAATAGTATATATTGCATTCTATGAAACGGCAAATAGTGAAAGTATCCTGACCATTTTATTTTTACAACAATACTATGATATGACTGAGAAAGGTTATTTTTTAGATTCACCCGATAAATTATGAAGGATTTCAAAGAAAGTACAAATACATATTCCTATATGTCGTCGACAGTTTTCAACAGCTAGCGATAATAAATGGTATGCATAAACCCTTTGCAATTAGTTTATCACAACAATCGTAAAAGAAACGTTGTTTGGGGTGGGGTGTCGGTATTATTTAATAATGTCATCATCACGAACAAATAAAGTTAGCAGGTCCCTGCGTTGTTGGAAAGCCTGTTCCTGCCGTGCCAAGAACTGCGCCGTTTTGATAGCAGCCGCCGCCGCCGCCGCCGCCGCCGCCGCCGCCGCCGCCGCCGCCGCCGCCGCCCGCCGCCGCCGCCGCCGCCGCCGCCGCCGCCGCCGCCGCCGCCGCCGCCGCCGCCGCCGCCGCCGCCGCCGCCGCCGCCGCGCGCCGCCGCCGCCGCCGCCGCCGCCGCCGCCGCCGCCGCCGCCGCCGCCGCCGCCGCCGCCGCCGCCGCCGCCGCCGCCGCCGCCGCCGCCAGCCGCCGCCGCCGCCGCCGCAGCCGCCGCCGCCGCCGCCGCCCCGCCGGGACACCCGCATCTTTCCTAAGATCATCCATCTTTCTTCCCTATAACCTCTATGTTGGTCCTGTTATGTTTTAATTACAATCGGAAGATATATTATACTCTAAGGGCGCTGATAACATTACACATCATGGGACATGTCCTTAATACCTTTTTCCAACGACAGATTGTCACATATTGCAGAGGTTCAAATGAGTCAATTGAAGACATAAAGGCGTTGAGTACGAACAATATGCCCAAAATCTTCAATTAGATTAGCGCTGACAACTGTTTTTAAGGATAACGGTTAGTGCTACTGCAATCAAAAACCAAACAAACACCTGTAAAGGTGATATTTCAAAGTGAACAATATGCTCAAGATGGGTCTCCCCTCAAGGTCTTCAAATATATTAGCGCAGGCCACTCTTTAGTAATTAATTAAATTATAACGGGCGCAAATTGAACACAAATACATTTGTAATATACGTATATATAATATATATATTATATATATATATATTATTAATTATTATTTTTATTATATATATATATATATATATATATATATATATATATATATATATATATATATATATATATATATATATATATATATATATATATAATATATATATATATATATATATATATATATATATATATATATTATAAAACAAACACTAGATAATTGAGAAATAAATATTATGAATAGTAATTATAATAACTGACTACATAAATGTATTTTTTAGTGTCAATATTAAAATAAAAAAAAACGAGTATGACGACTATTAATTACAAGTGAGTTTAAAGTAACAATTCATTCCATAAGGTCGGTCCAGCACACGAGAATGACCGACAGCCGAATCGTCACGTTTGTGCAGCGGCACAGTTAAAGCGAAGGTGTCAACTCGTAAGGTTATTTCTTTTCATGTTTAAGATTACGTTCTTGTGACTACAACACGCATGTTGAAGGTTTACTGCTGCCAATTTGCGTTTAATTACATTTAACTTAAGATTAAATTCGTGTGACTACAACACGCAACTTGAAGGTTTACTCCTGCCAATTTGCATTTAATTACATTTAACTTAAAATCAAATTCGTGTGACAACAACACGCATGTTGAAGGTTTACTGCTGCCAATTTCTTTTATTCAAAAAATTTTACTTTTGTAAAAAACGCGGAAACCCCAATTTTTTTCAGAATTTGGAAATTTTGAATTTTTGGGACCTGCAACACGTTCAAATGATAAACGAAACACACAGTTTCAAAATAAAATTGATTGGCAATAATGCCGACGCGAGTGGAGTTAACGGCAATACACTTTGAGGTTTACCTTTCCCACGATCTACACGCACACTCTCCGTTACAAGTTACTGCTCTGCCAATTGTGGGCAGAAGTTTTATACTCTGCCGACGTTACCACCAAGGCGGTGTCACCCCTGAATAGGGTACATATACCGAGTGGCTATTAGACCAACGCTGAAATGAAAACTAAATAAGGATAAGATAATACTATACTATTAAACGTATTCCACATTAAACTTATATTCGCATAAAAATAAAAAGACACCAATTTGCAGTTGTTTATGAAGCAGGAATTATGGCAGGATTACACAAACTCCGTGAGATGGCAGCACTGTTTAGCTCATCACACGGATATTACTATTAGTCAAAAACAGCTAAGTGACCAGACTGTCTTCACGTCGAAGTTACGCAGCCCAATGAGAGAATCGGTCAAGCGAGACTGGCCGTCTACTAGTCAAATTGGACAAACGGGATACCGTGCACCACCCGGAAATAAACGTCTAATCGGCGTCTCTATATAGACAACAGAAAATGCAGAGAAGGCGATAACTGTGTTAATAACAAGACCCAAGATTGTCACACGTGTCATTGTTTTACAAATTAATGCCACCATTACTGAAAAATCTATGTTTCACTATATCTCAGCCTAACTGAACAAAAAACGTGTCTAGATCGATGTTTTGAGGGTCAACAATGGCTACAATAAAACTTCTCTTGAAGTGACCCCATGTGTCCGTAGCATACTAGTATGCAAATTAGTGCCGCAGTGACAACGTTTTCGGACTCTCGACGAAACGAAACTCGCCGTGTCAAATATGGGGGAAGTATTTTCTCTCTACATTGCTGCAGTTCACTCAGCTGCATGAGTGAGTACATGGCTTTATACAATGGTGAATAACTGTGTACTAATTTTCACACATTAATTGCAACGTGACAGGAGAAGTTGAGATGGTATTCAATTGAACCTGTCTGCCAAGGGTAAAGGGAAAGTGCTTTGAGTAGTCCCGAGCATTGGACAGTGCGCTGTATATGAAGTTACTTTACTTAACACACACTCGCATGCACACACACACACACACACACACACACACACACACACACACACACACACACACACACACACACACAACACACACACAACACACACACACACACACACACACACACACACACAACACACACCCACACACACACACACACACACAAACACACACACACACACACACACACACACACACACACACACACACACACACACACACACACACACACACACACACACACACACACACACACACACACACACACACACACACACACACACACACACACACACACACACACACACACACACACAATTACCAAGTTTTTTCCAGCGAATGCCGGGTATTACTAAAACGACAGCGCTAACGACAGCGCTAACGACAGCGAAGTGTTACCCTAACGACTGTCAAGTGTTACCCTAACGACAGCCAAGCGTTACCCTAACGGCTGCCAACTGTTACTCTAGCGACTGGCAAGTGTTACCCGACCAACAGCCAAGTGTTGCCAAAGCAACGGTCAAGTTTACTTAGGGACTAGGGACCGAGTTTTATCCGATCAACAGTGAAGTGTTACGCGAACAACAGTCAGTGTGTCGTTTGATCGACTGCCAAATAATAATAATTTCGTTTCTTCATATAGCTCTATTTAAGTAACTAAATGCCATTCTAAGCGCTTCACATTAATGTGACTTGTTGACTAAATCTAAAATATAAATTAGTTAATACTATAATCATATAGGTAATATAATAAAAGTAATAAATGCCAATTATTAAATAATATTCATACATATATATATATATATATATATATATATATATATATATATTATATATATAATAATTATTTATATGTATATATATATATATATATATATATATATATATATATAATAATATATATAATATATATATATAGTAATAATTACAATAAGTAAAATTATTATTATTAAGAAATTGCAATCAATACATAAGGTAAATTAAAACGTAAAACATTATAATTATTATGATTGCAATATAATACAGAAAGTAAGTAAAGAAATAATAAATTAGTTATATATTAACAATTATTAAAATACATCATCACCAGAGTGTCACACAGAACAGTTCCTCATTTGAAGTAAGCTAGGTTAAATAAATGTGTCTTGAGGATAGTCTTCAATTTTGCTAAAATGTCAGATTGGCGAATGTTTTAAGGCAAACTGTTCCAAAGTGCTGATCCACACACCGAGAAAGCCCGCCTGCCGTAGCCCTCTAGATTGTAGCTCGGAACCACGAGCAGACACTGATCAGCAGACCGGAGGTTACAGTTCGGCGAGTATGGTGTTACAAGATCTTGAATGTATAGTTGTGCAAGCTCGTGCAAGGCAGAAAACACACGTACCACAATTTATACTGGATACGCCAGTCTACCGGAAACTAGTGCAACTTAATCAGTACCGGAGTAATATGCTAGTGTTTTCGCTGCCTTGCGATCAATCTCGCTGGTAAATTTGGCCTCATCTGCAATTTGATCATGAGTGCCTCCGTAATGCCATACATCACTGTGTTGCTGTAATCCAGCCGATATATCACTAGGGCATGGACAAGTGTCTTACACGCTTCGGGAGTAAGACAATGTTTTATCTTTAAAATTGCGTTAAGATGGAAGTACGCAGATATGCACAGACTGATTCGGCAATTTCTCCATCCGACACTCCACTCCAGGGCGACATACAGTTGGGCGTCATCTGCATAAAGATGGTATTGAAGTTGATGCTTTCTAAAGATAGCACCCAATGCCAGCGTGTAGATGGAGAAGACGACTGGTATGATTGATTCGATCAGCGTCCTGTTCGAATTGTGACTGCCAATCCTCACTGTGTGAGTCCCGTTCGATGTGTACGACTCTAGCCAATTCAGTGCAGTGCCTTCAATTAATGCTGCGCATATGGCTTGCTGTGACGTTGTTGGTATGCCCTTTGGAAGATGTCCAATAAATCGTTGTTGTCTAGATGCTGGCAAGTTGTACGCTACGCTCCAGCAACTCTGATATTGGCCGGTAGTTGTTCATCAAGTCTGGATCCGGGTTTGGTTTCTTTAGTCGAGGTGTGATCACGGCATGTTTGAATATGGGTGGCACGGTGTCTCACTCGAGAGAAATGTTGATGATTGTAGCTAATGTCGGCGATTTGTGCAATAGCAGACACAGGAGGTGGCAGCTTTGGAGCATCTTACCTCTTCGTCGCTCATCCATCACTTTGAATAGTGCTTTGCTGTTATGTCACATTGGTCAATTATTGGATTTCACTGACTGTGTTTCTTGTCTGTACGATTCATACTGGCCAGTGTAGATATCTCGATGAACCTGCAGCTTTATCAATCTCCACTTCCGCCCCGCTCGCATCAACTTTCGCTGTGCGTGTAAATTCTATTGTGTGTCACGGCGTGTTGGGGCGCACCGCAATTGGCCGTGTGACCAGTGGAGTGTGGCGGTGTAACAGTTCCTTCAACCAAGTGTTGTACTCTTCCGACAGGTCTGCAATGTTGTGACACGGGCTTGTTAGCAAGTGTGATAGTTGTGACCGGAACTTTGTTAATTGTAGCTTATTTATGATGTGAGACATGCTTCTTCTTTCGGTCTGGAGCTTTGGACCTTGGCGCAAGCAGTGCACAGCGTGATGATCGGTGAGAAGGCATCCCATCACCACTGACGTAACAACACTTCCAGAGGATGGTGAAAGTACAAGGTTCGTAATGTTGCCAATGGTGTGTGTCGGATCAAGAACACGCTGCTGTAAGTTGGTAGAATGCAGAAGATCATAGAAGTCGTGTGAATCTTTGTTTCCGGCAGTTCCATAATAAAAATAAAAATCGCTCAGGATGATTAGTCTAAATCACCTATGCTGCGAATAGTCCCATGAGATTGGTGACTTCGACCATAAACGTTTTGAAAGGAACACCACCCGTGGATGGAGGTCTATAAACCAGTAACAGCCTGATGACACTTAGCGTTAGGGTTTGCTCCGGGGATGTCAATTCGTTGACGCACACAACTGCTACTTGCTAATGTTAGTCTAAACAATTTTGATTCGCTTACTGTGATGACAAGTGCTGTTGATTTTAAAAATAATATTAATTTTATTTACGAAAAGTGATTAAAGTTATATAAACTGTTTGTTCTTAAAGAAATTCATTGACAATTTTAAATTATGTCATGTAAGAAATTAAAAAATAAACGTGTAAATATGAATATTTTATGAAATGTTATACCTTTATATTTCATTATAATTATGTTTTATTAATCACTAATGACCCTGAAAATATATTTTAAAAAAACACCGTCCAAACGAGGCCTGGTCATGAGTATTCGGTACGGTTGGGCAGACTTCGGTTTTTAAGATTCGACAAATGCGTATTCCGCGGCATCTACAAGTGGATTCTCTGTATGTGACGTAAGTATTTGTTATTCATTAAAAGCACACTGCGTAATTAATCATCCACGTGGCAATAATTTCAAAACGATTCACGTATACACAATAATGTATCAGTTTTTTGTACATAGATAGTCTATGTAAGGCGCAAGTAAAGTAACAGAGAAAGTATTTATGGGGCACGTTTTGATACAATGCACCTAGAACGTATATAGGCCTTTGCTTAAAAAAATCTTTAATGCACAAATATAAATTCACTCACTTTGGACCTTTCGTCATTCACAGTCGTTGGACTTCATCGTAAATTCGGCGTGCCGAGCTGCCTGTCACACACGTAACACAGTATTTAGTCCCTGTCTATGAGTCCCTCTCTTTAGCGTTTTATGGTAGCGACTTCACTGTTTCCCATAGTCTGATATATTCCCGAAGAACCGTCTGGCTGTGATAGTCGTTACGTCTTTCGTATGTTCGTCCAGTCTTCCGCTAGGCGTCCTTCTATGAATATGTTGTGTTACGAGTCACTTGTAGGACATTATGTTCGTCACGCCCTCTGGCGAACAGAGAAAAAACAGGTCCGCGCAATCCGCATGGCGCCTTCTGCAGATAGGGCAGCGCAATTCTCGGATACCCGGATATATTGATATTGTGCAGCTATCGTCATATTGCAAAAAAAAACATTGTGCGATGCCGAACATGCGTTCTTATACCAATCGTTGGGTGACGATAACAAGGCCTATATCATTAATATATATTTTAATACAGGCATTAAATATAAATTGCATCTGAATATGATTACAAATTTAACCAATTAAAATGACAGCTGCTCAAACATGGCAATCAATATGATAACACATTTTATTTTGATGCGACACAAGTGGCAATAGTACAATCGTGTTGCATTGATCAACCAACGTTTATAGTCCGCACATGGCAATGGATAGATATCTGTGGCAGGATTATACAGCTTCTACATTTATTATTAGCCAACATTGGACTTTGTGATCGTAGTAGTCTGTCAGTGTTGTACGGCATCTCTCGCTACAGTGTTTGTATATATGCAATTTGCAATATTTAACGATATATGTTTCGAAATTATGAGTTGGCAAGGAACGGTGCGCTTTTCGCTGAACTACTTGAAATGTTATACTGTATGTGTGAAGCTTCATTCTCGTGTGCGTGCGTGCATGCCTATGTTTTGTAACCATTTCCGTAAACGTTACTCATAGCAATTACTGGTATAATAGTGTTTATTGCCGGGGTCCGCAACTAACTTCTTAGGATCATGGAAATCAAACAGGCTGCAGTTGTTATTTTTGTAGTCGACTGCTTTGCAGTAAGGGTAGTCCCACGTGCACGATATCAGACAGTTTTGTGCCGTTTCCTCGGTAATTGATTCGTAGCTGTTGCCCTGGCGTTTGTTGACAATTAGTGTGGCTTTCCAAAGGCATTCTGCGGAGGAATGAGTTGATAATCAGTGCCAATAGAAGCCGCCAGATGGCGTGGCTGAATAGTAACGAAAGCGATTCTGTATGTGCGTATGTTTGTGGATGCGTTTGTATGGGTGCGTGCAAGTGACGGTGTGTATGTGCGTTTGTGTGCGTGCATTTGTGTGTGCATACGTGTACGCGTGCGTATACACGTGTCCGCAAGCAGGTGTGTCTGCGTGTTGGCGTATAGTCGCTCTTCCCCAGCGGGAATGCTGAATGGAGAGAGTGGTGATCCCACAGGTTGTTGGCATTATACTCAGTTGTATGAAATGCAAACAATAAAGTTTCCCCAGACAGGTTGTGATACGGTACCAGTGAGGGACACACTTCAACAGTTTGTGCTGATATATTCATGTTGCTTTTATTTTCATGTTTTCATTTTGGCCGGGAGTAGTATAGTAGGGTGTTTTGCTTGCCCTTCCGGGTCTTTTTGGTCGGGGGCAGGGAGGAGGTGGAGTAAGGTCAAGTAGCGCTCCCTGGCTGGTGAACTACAAACAAGGTCCAAAAGGTCCAACAAGTGGCGCCCCACAGCGGATAAGTTACGAACCATTCTCCTAATATATATATATATATATATATATATATATATATATATATATATATATATATATATACATACATATATTTATATACACACACAACTGTGATCAGAATATGTTTAATATGTTAGGTTGGTTTTTCTTGAAGAATTTTATTATGGTGATGTATTAATCAGATATGGGGCCAAGTACCTTTTTAAAGTATGAGTACGGGTACATTGCTAACATCGAGTATGAGTACAAATACATTTTTCATGAGTATAAGTACAAGTACAAGTACGCATGTAAATAAAATTAGTAGCTCATATGAACAAAGCAGTCAAAGCATTCTATCCAGAAAGTTTGATATTTGTTAAAAGTTTAGTTATCATTAATCACATAGCTCGTCAAACAGTGAGACACTCACACTACACACGTAGTGATAGAAAACTGTGACATAAATTGGTAACACTTAACACAATTCAGAAGTTAAATTTCATAACTAAAGTAAACTTGGTTTTTCCAGAATAAATTGAAACAGTACTCAGATGTACTCGTAATGTACTCATTAAATATGAATACTATTAATGAGTATGAATACCGAGTACTTTCGCTCCAAGTCTGGTATTCATTCAAATCAATTATTAACACAAAGTTGGCTCCTCAGTAGTGACTACACTAGTTATGCCATGTTTGCAATAATATGATATACTTATTTTTGACACATGGCCGTATTGCATAATTATATTATTTAAAATTTGGATCAAATGGTAAATCAAAGAAGATTGTATTGAAATACGTTTTTTTGTGCTAAATGGATTCAGAAAGTAATCAGCAAATTGGTTTATATCTAATCCAGCTTAAGCCAGCCAACATTTCTTGAATAAATGAACGTTTTTGAATTACAACAATCCAAATTCAAGGCCTTATCCCAGTTGTCACAGATTGAGACCGTGGCTGACTTATCTGGTTATTTTCCATAATCCTCGGCACTGCGCTGGACAACTGTGGTCAGTGGACAACAGTGTGGTTGTCTATGCACAATAAGCCTGTGTTCAACATATTGACTGGGGTGGTATTTAAGCCCATCAAATAATCTGACTGGGGTGGTATTTAAGCCCATCAAATAATCTGACTGGGGTGGTATTTAAGCCCATCAAATAATCTGACTGGGGTGGTAATTAAGCCCATCAAATAATCTGACTGGGGTGGTAATTAAGCCCATCAAATAATCTGACCGGGGTGGTAATTAAGCTGGAAAGCACCCATCAACAACTTTGTTTATATCAGATAACATTTGCTGTTTATGGTGTATCCTAGCTGTTCATTCAGAATAAAGCAATTACCAAATTAACCATCTCTGACTATGGGTATTGGCTAATTGGGTCTTCCCAGGAAAGTTGGAATACTACAAAGCCATACATTGGGAGTTCCATGAAGAGGGTGTGGCCAAATGTTCTGATTCTCACTGCCTGTATTAATCTGTGTTTGTGACGGATCAGTCACAAATTTGTTTATTCCTTCTTGGAATGAGACATTTCATTTGTGTTGCTCGCTCTCAATATTTGGAGTTTGTATTGCTTTGACTGTTGACAACTTGATTCGGTCGCCTGACTCATTGTGGTTTTTTTATTTGGTTCATGTATAATAATTGCTTAATGCTTCACACAACATTAGTAAATATATGTATGTGGAACGACTCCCACCAATAAAGTATATAGTTGCACTTGTTCGCTAGCCAGTATCATAGGCTTGATTTGTTAATATTATTAGGAATGGGGATCACTCGCAATAGTCATAGCCTATGAACGGTTTGTATTATAATCGCGCGGCGCGAGTTGTTCCCGCGGTAATCTCTCTTCCCGCCAAGTGTGCGCGCGCAGAGGCAATGTCGATTTACCAAGATCCCGTGATTTGCCTAATTTTGGGATTTTTAGTTCATGAGCTATTCACCAAGAGCGCTACTTTTTATATTACATATCCACCAGGGGGTGCTGCATGACCTTTGCCACTTTTGGCCTAGTTTAAAAAAAGACAAATTGTAACCATACTATTTCTATCATATCCCTAGACTTATTCTCTAGGTGCGCCACTTGTTATTTGACCTTGGTTTTAGTTCACCACAGCCAGGGGACACAACTTGACCTTCACACACCTTATTCCGTCTACCCTTCCACAAACCCAAACGACTCGGAGGTGCAAGCAAAACACCCTACTATTCTACTGTCGGGCACTGATGACATGATAATAAAGACACGGTAAACATTCCCACACAACTTAACGCCAAATGTAGTTAACTTATATAGCTGATTATCAGGGTAGTAGTTACTGGTATGTGTCAGATAAACCCTGGTGATATCTTGTATCTTCTCGAGTCCACTTGAAATTCTTGGCCTAGTGCTCAATGTTTGTGTGTAGTGTAATGATGAAAATGGGTAATATAGTCACGAAAACGTACAATCTGCCGTTATGCAACGTAAACAAATACATTTTATCTACACTAATCACCCTAACCCATCTGTAATACTCGCCTTCGCAATGTTCACCACTGTAGCCAGGTAAACAGTTACATTGGTATTTGGGCACGTATCTTAGGTTGATATCGAAACCGCCACGTGCTTGACAGGTTGCTCCGTGCATGCAAGGATTCGAATCGCAGCGAGAGTTGTTGACTGGTGCAAGAAGAATAATCCGACGCATAAGTGAAACTCAGAACAAAACCAAGAGCTTAACGCAAACAGTAGGTGTGACATTGTACAGAGTTTGCGTACTATGTTACCAAAAATGCAGGTTCTATACACTTGTCACGAAAAAGAGCAAGTTCTATTGGGGGCGAGATTTTATATATCACAGTCAAATCATATCATTCAAGCGTTTGTTTACACTTACCTTTCAAACTGTAAACTCATTGTTTTAATACTTTATGACGTTGGCTTTTTAACAGAAAAACACCTATATCTGATAGAAGCAATAACAGAACACGCTGTGTGTTGCCAGAGCAATTGTCATCTTCATAGCAACAACATTGCATCCAAGTCAACACGGCTTCGTAAGGGACTGTCTTGTGAAACACAATTTGTCAGTACAGTACTTGAATTGGAATACATCATCGACCAAAGGAAGAAAACACATGTCGTCTTCCCAGATTTTAGTAACATATTCTATAAAATATCATACAGAAATTTATCCACCAAATTCAGTACTACGGGATCAGCCAACTTCGCTAGTCAGGGACATTGCACTACCCCTGGC
>JAODUO010001408.1:52500-142500 GCA_025642075.2 Ridgeia piscesae | reverse complement strand
GTAATGCCAAAGTCCTGATCTAAATTAACTGCGATGAGTGACGAAAACTTACGGGAGAAACTGAACGACAAGGACGGCACCAGACAAATCAAATATAAACTGTGGATGAAGAAAGACGTGCAGTACAAGACCACCCTCAGCAAAAAGTAAATATGTGGAGGACATGGACACATTCTCCCAAACACTGGTAGGAGAACACCCATCATTCAGAGCACATTGTGGCAAAATATTCACACAGTACGAGGAACCCAGACATCTTAGATGTGTGCTTAAACCTATGACGGAAGCCATATGTCAGATGGACTGAGCAGTGAACTGGCAGGTGGACTATGCAAGTACAAGGAGGAGATAGCGTCTGTGTGTTATGACAAGGCGCAGATAAGCATCCATCCCATTGTGCACTACATAGATGAAGATGGAGTATTGAAGGTTTTGAGTTTCGTTGGCCCGTCAGGAATACTGGCCCACTCGGTGCCTTTAACATTCGCCTTTCTTGAAGCAATGATGTTAGAGCTACACCAAACAATGCCGTTATTAAACATCATCCATTGTGTGATCGCCTGTCGAAGTTCTCAGTACCGAAATAGCTCAATCTGCGCGTTGATTGGCCAGGCTCAGCTAAACCGTACACGTAACGAGGGAAACGTCCGCTCGTTATTTGGTGTACTAGCTGAGCCTAGCCGGAGACCGGCCAAGGCAAGGGCCCTGCGACGGTGTAGGAGGGTCAATAATGAACAACGGCGACAACCTGGTTAAAATGGCCATATCATGAAGACATGTGCAAGGCTGTGCGTAGCCATGCGCAGGGCTGAGACACAATTCAAGATCTTGGCAATTGTCAAATAACACGTAGCCACATGCCAAAAACAAGTGGATTCTTGGAGCTCGAGAGCAGTGAATGGCTTATTGGAGGCGCACGCGGCTGTGCCGGTGGACGTCACCCATGACTGTGCTGCTCTGATCCTGTCGCTGTCATTCAGGATCAGTTGGAGGAAGATCCACGTGACACAAACTCCAGCAATTTACAATTTTAGAAAATAGTATAAAAAGATTAGACGATGTCAACTATCGAAGCCTAAAAACGTATGCTGTGCTACATACATTATAGAACAACGGACATGTTCAGTTCATAGCATGCTTTCGTACAATGTGAATAGTAGACACGTTTGGTTGGTCGAGGAGGTGACAGCTATGGTTAATGGCTTACTAATGCAGCAAAGACTGTAACAGTAAGCACATCAGTAAAATATGTTGTATGTCATTCTGATGAGCATGTATTCGATGTCTACACATAATTCATTTGGTTAAGAATAGAACATCACGTGATCGCCGCCTGTTACTGAATCATTAAAACGTGAAACAGATTTGGCTGATGTCCCATATTTATTGAACCAATATATACATTTAAAATATATTCTTCTGTCACTAGATGACCAACAGTATTCGACCAACAGTTCCTGACGGCGTCCATTAGCTGAAAGGACGACAGTTTAATCATCCCAAACCATACAAAATAAATCTCATATTTACTTGGTTAAAACATACTTCTTGCCATAATGACGACATCTGCGTTAAAAGAGAACTGCATTTCTTCAGAAATGGTGATGACTGAAAAATAGATCACGTAACCACCTCAGAGCAACACGCGGAGGCCAAGCAGAAGAAGACAAATGCCCCTTAGAACTGTCATTTTCTATTTATAAAATACTTATGAAGAATGTCTTTCAGCGATACCGAGCGTACACCTATTTTAAACACCCCCACGAAGGCAAGATATGAGAGTATCCGCATCAGTTTTTATTTCTTTAAACGGTAATGCTTAATTTTATACTTGCCTTTACGGTAATAATATACTATTATAAGCAGTTCCCCTTTGAATAACAGGTCATTATATGACCGCTTGACTCTTTTTACAGGAACCGAAAACGTATTATGATTTTAAATTGCATAGAAACAAAGCCACTGCTGTCCATTCTGAACCATAAACCTGTTACATGCAAACAAACACAATTAAACCAAAAACACATAGCGGAAAAACTTAAATACCATAACAGGTATATTAAATACACGATGTGTGTGCACACGCTTGGTATCGAGCAACATGGACACCCAACTTCAAAGCGATCCCAAAGAGCGTGTGTGTCATACAACATGAAGATAAAAGTATGCAATTATGTAAATATAATAATCAACAATTCATGTACCTTAATTTAACGGGTATAATTTGTCTGATTTCAAATAAACAATTTTAACCAATATCATTAAGATACGGTCAGCATGGAAAAAGGGATCACGTGACGTGGTGTTAAGACCGCAATGAATCACGGGAAGAAGAAGTGAACACCACATCACATTTTCTTACTTAAACCTAACACTTCCAAATAAACATTTGAGTTAGACATCTTGTATGCTAAGGACCATACTACTTTATTCCATGAAATTATGGTGGCTTCTATGACTGCGACATTATTGTCTTAATAGGAGCTACCGACCCCAGTTTGTAAATGTTATATGATTGTGGGTTTTTATTTTTGTACTATCAGAATTACTATAAGTACACACATTTGTATGTATTGTAAGCCTTAAAGTATAGACTTATAATAGTATGTGGACATGATATAATATGTGTGTATGTATGCTGGTATAAATGTACTAACGAAATTGATGTACTTTCAACAAATTCTATACCTACTTGGGGTCAATAAATATTATGGTTATGGTTATTAAGATACGGTCAGCATGGAAAAAGGGATCACGTGACGTGGTGTTAAGACCGCAACGAATCACCGGAAGAAGAAGTGAACAGACGAGGAAAGTGCTAGTTACCTTCACAGGGGTAGCAGTGCGGCGACTTAAACTGACATTTATGGGTGTCATCGTTGTAACCCCAGTATGGTTTATGAGGACAGCTGTGGGGGAAAGTTTTGCCGCCTTTGCATTCCACGTATGTTTTGCAATTTACGCACGTCGAAAAGTTTCCGTCCCCTTCGTAAATGGAGCAATCATCGAAACACGCTCGTTCTTCATTGAAACACACATTCTTGTAAATCACAACTGAAACACACACATTAAAGGCACAATGCATGGCCATCCAGTATCACATCAAAACCACTTTAATATATTTACAATGTTTTGCCATTCTGCCCGCGCCTAAAACTGAGTCTTCTCGTGTTGGTTGTATTTACACTGATTGTCTTTCATAAACCTTCTTAAAATGACTATATGCCTGCTATGACGTGATATTCAATCATTTTTCAACCAACGCGACGGCTTCGTGGAAAATTTATTTAATTCCTTTCCATTGATGTGCCATGTCAATTAGTAAACACCGAAGAAAAACATATTTTTGCACATCTTACTTGCACACGTTCGTCCGGTATAACCGTCGATGCAGGAGCAGGCGAAGTCCTTTCCGTCCACGGCACAGGTTCCACCGTTCAAGCATGGGTTTGATTGACAGCGATCATCTATATAAATATGTAAGTATGTATATATACAACACGGGCGTTTCAAGACAAGACTTGTAATCTTTACTTACTTGTCTATTCTCTAAAACATTTCATATACTTGTAGTTAAATTCTTCGGTAAATGTAATTCTCTCGGTGAACAAATAGGTCCTACAAAACTAAACAGAAAGAGATTATACTGATAGTTCGACACAACTATGTCAAGGCTGACGCTGACGATCGCCAAATGCGCCAGCCATAGGCAACACGGTTTGCTATTTGGTGGAAAATTAAATAAAACTCTGCCAAATTGGCGAAACGTTATTTCTGTCTTCATTATTTATGTTGTCAGCAGTACATGACTGGTTTACCCACCGCCCGGATCTGTTGAAGTTGGCTAAACGATCACAAACCAAACCCACCCAAATAACGAATCAGCGTGGCGTGACGAGAAGGGTAAACAATAGGTCGCTAATCCCTCCATTTAGCCACGTTCACATACGATAGGGGGCTTAATAGGTAACTGCTTCTCAGACATGCTGCCCACCTCTTGTGGTTGGGTTCTGTATTGGAGCCCTTACTCTTTATACAACACCATTATGGTTTGTTATCTAAACTCACAACCTGGATCATCACCTTTATACAGATGACACACAAGTCTATGTTCCTTTGGCCACACCAGATACTTGTCACTCCCAAAACCAGCTCAGGGATTGTCTCCAAGATGTCTCCCTTTGGATGAAAAACAGTAAATTAAAGCTAAATGCAGATAAAACCGAATTTCTCATCATTGGTACATCAACGCAGCGTGCAAAGCTCGATGGGTTTCCCCGATACATATCCTGAGTCAGAGTATCACACCAGCCGCCTCAGTTTTAAATCGGAGTAACGTTTGATGAAAACGTCAATTTCAAAGAACATATATCGAACACATGCTGTTGCTGTTTTTGCCACATCCGTGATCTTCGCTGTATTCGCCGGTTTATATCACTCTCCATTGCTGAAACCATCGCAACAGCTCTAGTAAGCAGCAGACTTGACTACTGCAATTCCCTCCTTTACAATACCGCAAACAAGGATATAGCAAAACATCACCGTATCCAAAATTGTTTATCAAGGGTAGTCACGCGTTCTCCTCGTTTTTCTCGCTCAGTGCCGCTTCTAAAATAATTGAATTGGCCCCTGTGCACTATCACATCATTTTGAAGATGTGTACAATAGCCTATCAAGCACTCTCATCTACAGAACCAGCATATCAGGATCAATTAATTAAATCAGAAGGTAATATAGTTTCGTTCCGCCGTCGTCTAAAAACCTATCTCTTTAATGCTGCATATCCCCCTTAGCCACCTAGCTTCTTCATCCATCCATTAACGACTCACGCATTGTTTTACACAAAACAAGACAGATAGAACGATGAATGTCAAAACATGTGTTATCATTTATAAACCAGGCCAGGATTACAGTCGATCTATACTTGTCTATTATAGTTACTAAGTTGGGGATTTATTCTATTCAATTACTCACTTACTGAGCAGTCAAATGATGTTTTAAGAGAGGAAATAATTCTACCAATAAACTGTTTGAATCACTGCGCAGCAACACGAGTAGAGTAGATGGCTCCGAATTATTTCACCTTGTCATATAAGTTTACCTTTCTACTTCTGTTAATTTTCTTTTGTATGTTTTAGATGTTGTTTGGCCTTTAATTACAAACTGGTATATATTCCGTTAATACGTTTTTGGTATTTGCAAAATTCCCAACAGTTGTTAAGCTGTCTTTCGATTAAGTTTTATTAAATTATACTGGGTGTTAATTTTCTTTATACAGTGCATACATTTTACTTATTTTATGCTAATCGTATTACAAATGTTTAGTTAATTAAAATTGGACATTTTGTTTTCTTGTGAATAACGTATAACATGGTATATAATATCACGCATTGTTTTGCATTTTTATATTGGGTAATGTAAATGATCTAATAAAAGGCTAACGAATAGCTCATTATGCTGACTACATTTCTTACCTTTAGCCAAATTGCCTAAACAAATGATAAGGCCAGCGCTAGTCAAGTTTGTTTCTGTGTTCGTCTTTTTAATACCATCTCCATGGCTTCAGCTACTTAATTATTTTCCAGCATCATCATTGTCTAACCATCCAATTTTGTGACGACTTGATATTCCTGGTAAACTGTGTGTGTGCGTGCGTGCGTGCTTGCGTGCGTGCGTGCGTGGGGTGTGTGTGTGTGTGTGCGTGCGTGTGCGTGCGTGCGTGCGTGTGTGTGTGTGTGTGTGTGTCACTGTGTTGTGCCTAGTAGAAAATGTCACAATTTAAATTGTATGTTTTGAAATGTATTTGTTCGTGGTGGGACAAGTCAACTGTTGTAGGGAAAACTGAAATTATGCTTCTTTTGAATTTTTTTGAGCCCTATGTCTATCTGTATATATATATTATATATATATATATATATATATATATATATATATATATATATATATATATATATATATATATATATATATATATATATATATTTGTATATTGATACGATTAAATAACTGATTTGTAACATCCTTGTTTCTTCCCATGAGACCCAGGATAATGCTAACTTCTATTCTGTGCAGAAATATGGTATGTTAATCTAAAATATAAACCACAGAGTATATATAGGTATATATATATATATATATTATATATATATATATTATATATATATATATATATATATATATATATATATATATATATATATATATATATATATATATATATATATATATATATACTATAATTATATATATATAACTGCAATGAAAAAGTAATTCTTTATTTCTTTACAACCAGATAAGGTAAAACATAAGTATAATATTGTTTGATGTGTTTTTAAACATGTGGAATATACGAGAAATGTGTACCTTAATTATTGTAATAATTAACTCCTTCATCTGGCTAATTCATTAGTCCAATGGCTTACTGAATAATTTAATAATTATTGATATATATTTATATAGATCGGTCCATCAATCAATCCTTCGGTTGATCGAAAGATGGCTGATTTTGATTACTTGATTGATTGATTGGTTGATTAAATAACTATTATGATCACCATTTTGTCTAAACAACCATATGAACACAACATCTCTTTTACTGATATGATCGGGTCAGATTAATAATCAAGTGTTGTAGACTATTTACCATTGTTAAATTAAATTAATTAATCAAATTAGCTTAATGTTATGTCAGTTAATTACTTAATTAATGTCATATTTCTGTAATTTAAATGGTAAACCGATAACATTTTGTGGCAGAGCTCCACCACTCACAATTTTCATTCGTTATAATATAGCCTACAAAGCTGAGTTAATTCACTTGTAGATATCAGCTAACCATAATATAGTTAATCTGCATAATTTATAATGTATACCTATTACTCGGGCGAAGGCCTTCCCGACCATATTGAAGAGGGAGATTCCACGGTAGCTGTTGCAGTCGCTGCGATTTCCCTTATTTTTACTTAGTTGTGATGATATTAGAGTTGCGCACATACTGGTGTGCATTCCGTTCATCCCAGCACCGTAGCAATAACTCATGCAAATGGTTTGGGAGAGTGCTTGCCTTGGCGACCTTAGAGACATCTGGAGCGATGCCATCTTTTCCTCGGATCTTGCCGCATGCTAGGGTGTCAATAACCTTGCTGAGCTCCTCCGCTGATGGCGGAATTTCGAAATCTCTCATGATAGCAAGGGGGTGGTAGTCTAAACTGCCGTCTCGGTGACAATCGTTTCTCTTGAGTAGAGCTTCTGATATTATTCGGCCCGTCTCTCCATTGCCATTTTGGTGACGCTTGGCCCAAAGGCTTTCTCAATTCCGCTATACACTGCCCATATATTGCCATAGTCGTCAGAGAGTTGGATGCTATGGCAAAGGTCGTTGGTCATCGTCGAGCAATTCGTTGCACATTATACATGGCGTTCCTGTTGGCAGCGGACGTTTCCTCTGAAGGCTCCATCCAGTAGTTTAGCAGGGATGTTCCTTTTGATTTGTGTGGTTATTATAGAACAATTTATTTAAACGCAACCCATCACATAACAAGTTAATATGTATCTTTGGATTATAATGCGACAACAGTCATGACATCCAAAATAACAGCACTTGCCAACCAACCACTAAGCGCGCCACCGATCTGAACTGTGACAATGCTACTCAATAGGAGTGGGTACCGATTGACACGTATTCCATAATACGTCTTTGGTTAAACTTGGAAGGCGAGTGTAAACGTACGGAACATTATTATTGTTATTAACTGAATATTTTATATGCTTTAGAGGTGTTCTATTCTGGTTTTTTAAATTGTTTTTATTCATAACGCCGATAGTAAAGTAGTAGGAACAACTCTCGTATGACAAGAAACAGGACTTACGTTCACACGTCGGCCCAGAATACTCGTCTTTGCATTCACACTTCCCGTGTTTCAGACAAATGCCGCCATTTCTACAGGGGTTACTCGCACAAGGTAGATAGTCCACTGGAACAACAAGGTCGGCAATGTTGATATTTACGACATCAAGCTGCACAAGGGAAATATCTCACGACACGCCAACAACCTACTGTCTACTCTTACAAAAATAAAACGTTATTGGAATTAACGTGTTGCTAAACACTTACACAATGCCAGGAAGTTTTAGTGGTGTCACGGATTAAACAATGAAACGGAATTAAGGCTTAGAGATTGTCACGGATTTATCAAATATGGTGAAAATAATATGCCAACTCGCATGCGCTTGTCACAATTTCAACTAGGCAACCATGGTTCCAAACACGATTAAACGAGAAGGATGACATGTTTCGTTCGTTGAGCAAAACGTGGGTTAGACGTAGTTTAATCTCATCATGCTGTCGGTCGCGATGCGACAAAGACTGCTTCCATCACTTGACTATTTCTCTCCATTTATCTCTCTGCTGTGAGAGTGATGTCCGTGAGTCGGTCTTTATGTCTCTCAGCTTCAGGTTTCTCTTGATGGTATCGTTGAACCGGAGACGATAGCGCCCTCTCTTTCTGTGACAAGAAGTTGAGAGTAGAGAACCTGCTTTGGTAGCCTGTCTGGTGACACCCACAAGACGTGTCCAGTCCACCGGAGATTCCTTCTAGGAATCTCCAGTAGATGTTCCATAGATGGCAGCCCTGACTTTCGATATTTCTTTGTTTGTCACATTGTCCATCCAGGTTATCCTAATGATCGAACGCAGATGTCGCATCATGAAGGCATGCAGCTTTTTTACCTGTCGTCTGTATATTGGGCTCCGTATAGGAGGGTGAAGCGCACAATTGTACGGTATATCTTGCCTTTAACCCGCATGGACACATGGTGGTTGTTCCAGAGTCTCTGGCGTAGTCGGCCGAAAGATGCACTAGCCTTGGTCATTGTCCGCTGTATTTCATCGTCAATGCATCCATTACTTGATATAGTGCTTCCAAAGTAGGTGAATTCCAGAACGGAGTTCAGCTTGTTTACACCAACCATGATTTCCTCCTCTAGTGTTCTTGTACAGTTGCGTTGGTACAGCACCTCGGTCTTCTTGATGTTTATCTTGAGGCCGAGCTTCTTTGACGCTTCCGAGAATGCATCCACTATTATTTGCACCTCTTCAGCAGTGCAACCAGTGCACTGTCATCTGCAAATAGCAGCTCTCTCATCAGTGTCCGAGTAGTCTTGGTTTTCGCTCTGAAGTGTGCGATGGTGAATAAGTCAGCGCTCTGTCTGGACTGTATGTAGACGTCTTCCCTCATATCTCGGAAAGCCTGTAGAAGCCTTTCATCTCGTTTCTGTCAGCAGCTCTCTGCAGCTTCACTGCCTTCCTTTTCCACCAGTCAGGTGTATTTTTGTAGCAGTCTGCAGGCATCTTTGTATGCTGCAGTGTTGGATCTAGTTCTCCTGGTTTGCAACACTCTCTGGTGGTGTTGGTCTCTTCTGCTCATAAGAGTCTGTAGCTCTTTGTCGTTTGGGTTGAACCAGTCGTGGTGTTTTCTGTCTGGCTTGCCAAGATATATGTCTTAACTTTGTTGTATACGACCTGCTGCAGAGCTGCCCATTCCTCGGCTGGTGTTGAACTTTTCTTCTCCTCCCATTGGGCGAGAGCACAGTCCATCTCCTGCTCAAAGCTCTCCCTGTGACTGATGGTATTTAATTTAGCTGTGTTGAGCTGTTGTGCTTTTGTCGTATTCTGAAAGCCACTTTTGACCTCAGCATCTGGTGATCGGTCCAGCAGTTAGCTCCACACATGGCTCGGGTACTGTGAGAGTCCCATTCATCCCGACACCTCGTTATGATGAAGTCGATCATATGCCAGTGTCTGGAATGAGGATGCATCGAAGTGGTCTTGTGTTCATCTTTCATCTTGAACATGGTGCTCCTCACTATCAGGAGCAACGAGACATAAAAAAGCATACAGAGTATTTAAATGACAGCATTAAAACATATAAAATACGGGTAATGAGTACAAACAAAATACACGCATGTATACAATGAAAGTTATATCCATAATATTGGCATGGCGACAAACATTTTAGCTGTTAGCTGTTTACCTACACATGGAGCAGTTGCACGATGGGTCATCCCAGTTCCGGTCAGTCTGCGAAACTCGCCGTAGTTTACTGTTTTTCGCATTTCATTTTGGCAGGCTGTTCCAAATCCGGGGCCCATCATGAACAAATTATTTAAGTCGATATTTAGACGTGTTTGCCTTAGGGACAACTGCAGTGTTATCCTTTCGCATGGAATACTGGGAACATTTTAACATGATGAGATTTTGAATAAAACTTGGAGCAATATTATTTACAATTTTGAATACTTCTTTTATCCTTTTAACGTGTTAGCGGTCTTTAAAAACGTGGATGAATAATCATTGTAAATAAAGCGAAGTGCTCTCTCCAAAATGTTTGCTAGTTGTTTGGTGCTAGATTGCCTACACAAATGCCAGATCAAAAGACAATAGTTGAAGTTTGATGTTATGCATGATTGGAATATTGCAAGTTTCCCTTGTCGAATAAGGAAATGACCGAGACGTTTTAAGACCGCTAACTGTCTAGCTGCCTTTTTGCAAATGTTAGCGATGTGTGTGTTAAAAGTTAACGAATGATCAATCTCAATGCCGAGAAGGACAACAGAGTTTTCACTGTGAATGGTAGTGTTTAAAAAAGTAAAATTTGTTATGTCTCTTGTTCCCCTCATGCCGAAGCTAATTGGTTGGAATTTGGATGGGTTAGCCTTCATCTAGTTGATATTGAACCACTGTAATGTAGAAGTACAGTCTTGCTGCAAGGTGTGAATGAGAGTGTCAGATTTGAGTGAGCACAAGACAGGGTGTTATCATCAGCATAATTTTAGAGAGAGGACTTATCCATAAAGTAAAACATATCATTAATAAAAAAACATTGAAAAGAAGAGGGCCAAGAATAGAGCCTTGGGGTACACCTCTGACGATGTTAGCCCACTCACTGTAGTGAGGTCCTAATTTCACTTGCTGTTTCCTGTTGCTGAGATAATTACAAACTAAACTGCATGATTTATCAGAAAGGCCATAAGCACTGAGTTTACCTAAGAGCAGGCTGTGAGGGAGGCAATCGAAGGCCTTTGTCAAGTCCAAGAGAATGGCTGCGACATACTTATGGCTGTCAAGTGCCTTGCGCCAATCCTCTACTAGTCTCAATAGAGTGGACTGACACCCCATGCCCGGCCTGAAAGCACCGAGGAAAGGGTTGAACATATTCTCAAAATGAGTGATTAATTGGGCGTTGATGGCCTTTTCGAATAGCTTAGTTGCATCGACTCCAGTTGCTTTTCTTGAGTTAGATTTATAAATGAAAGTAGCTATGCTCTCAGATGTGACGGGACTAAAATCAAAAACAGTAGGAGCCGGGATGTGGGCTGTTATTTTTTGAATGCTGGGGTGGTTTAATATGTCTTCCGGGATAGGTACAGATAATATGTCTTGGGCGGGATTTACAAAGAACTCGTTCAGAGTACTCGCAACGGAGATTTGGTTTGATATATTATCGTTTTCTGAGAGTATTATTACAGGGTCTTTTAGGAGCCCTTTGTTTGAGTTTTTTACGGTGGGCCATTGAAGTAGTAGACAAAGTCTCAGCTTGCAGAAACAGTGTTGTATTATTATATTTTGTTGATATCATCTCATCAACATACATTTCAAATGAGCAGCAACACACAAATAAATGTCCACACCAATATCACTCCTTGGGTTGGAACCAAAGACATGAAGTATTCATGCAGTATATCTATTATTTGGATCATAATCTCGTTCATACATCATTGTAGCCTTTTCTGAAAGCAAAACAGCATAGACAATCACTTGTATGTACATTACACATTTGTATTAGTAACAACATATACATACCCCATATATTTATGAGGATCTAATAAGAGTTATTTCATATGCATTATATACATATCATGTGCTGACTTAGAAACACTTATTAGGATAAATATATGCAAACATACTTTCTTATAAAACTAGATTGGTAGTTTTAAAAATAAAAACAATACGTCATGGTCAAAAACCGTGTGTCCTACCTGCACTGACTGTGCATTAAATATCCTTCAATGACTGTGTCCAGAAGTTTGTATTCATAGTTCTTTCATATGCCATACAGGTACTAAAGCAGCCAAACATATTAGGTTAAGTTTAGACAAACGCACTGTTGCGGAATATGTGATATGTTTCTTACGAAAATATACTGGCAAAATAGAAAGCTTATAAAAGATGCAATGGTTAAAAACCGCGTGTCCCATCTACACTGACAGCACATCATATTTGTTCTGTGTCATGATCTGAGGTAGAAGATATCATTTAAAGCTATTCCTTATCAGGTGTATTAAATCAGGGTACGGACGATTTTTACCTAGTTCGAATTTTAGGTCATGAGTGTATATTTTGTATTTAATTAGACATACAACAAAATTATTCCCACTCACAGTCACTGTCACCAATGGCAGTGGCAGTGTCATTCACTCATTGTTAACGTGTGTTCAGACGAGCTCTGTTTTATGGATTGAAATGTATACAATACAAATATTGTGGAAACTAAAGAACTTACTTCTGACAGGGCTCTGTTTGAACGATCCAGTCATTATTCGACGCCGAAGACAACGACGTCTTTGGCGTTGCTGCCGAGTATATATGATATATTCCTCCATTATTTGTACAGTGCTTCAAGGGTCATCATCAATGAGAATTTGCAGGCTTTTCGTAACCGATGCTTCTGTCTTAGTAACGTGGGTTCGCACCATTACTTATCGATGTTTTTCACGGTAAAGCTCGACAACAAATTGAAGTGAGAGTATTGGCCAAATCAGTATCTGCCATTTTTAAGAAGGTCGAAGTTCAACTTAGTGCTGTCATCTCATTAATTGTTTAGTCCGAGTCACTCGTACAAGTGACACGGACGATATTGTGGTAGGCCAGGACCCACTCATGGTAGCATGATAGTTGCAGATTAGCCACTCAGGGCAACGCCCCGGAACGTCCTCTTTGTTAGGTATATAAGGGCGGCAAACATTGTAAACTGTGCTGTTACTGTGAATAAAGACCTATGATGCAACGTTCAATCGTCGTCATACTAGGCCGTCGCAGTAGCAGTCATTCCGATGACTATGTAATACGTGTGTGGGGCAAGGAAGACGACAACAAACTGCAAGTATATCACACTTACTTATAGTTGTGATGTCGTCGCCCAGACGCCAAACACCGTTTAGAACATTGGTGTCAGAAAAACGTACGTCCACGCGCCTTGTAAAAACAGGTTGGTCGTGAGGAGTTGGACAAATATTTTGTCAAGTATAACGCAAACTTTCCAATGCCAATTTGACGTTGTGTGAAAAACTGCGTGTTCCCGCTGTGCTAATATTACATAACGGTCGTTTCTGTTTATCCAGAGATTATTCTGAGAGGCAGTAAACGTGTTTCCCATAATCGACCCCCGGCAACGCCCACAACAACGACTTCGCCTAACCGTCTGAATTGTTGACGATCGAGTCTTAATTAACCATGCTGACCAAGCTCACTGTGCCAGATATTAACTAGGTGTTTAATTTTTTTATTAAAGTAAGGTGAATTCACGTCAGTGCATGACAACGCTAAACGTTGTTTGAACGATCACACTACTTGTTACCAATCCCTTTCGTGTCTCATCGCAGAACGACAGGGCATGCACCAACAGCGTTCATGCGCTAGACAATAACTTCCCGGACAGAACACACTGTTCTATACGCTACGATAACTTGTGTTGTTCGAACTGTTACCAAATAGTGTATTTCAGTTATATTGTTCGAAGAATTATTAGCCTACGGACCTCAGTCCCATTGCTTACGGCACAGTAAGTAGCCCAGCCAGTGCGACGCTGAAACCACTAATATCCCGAGATGTTCGATCACCTACAATCTGTACTGTGCCTAGTGACACATTTACATCGGCTGCAGCTTCCGGCAACGAACAAGTTGCAATGGACATGTTGTTTTCCGATGAGCGCGCCAACGCGCATGACAATAAGGGTCGGACATGCTTACACTGGGCGGAGAATTATGGTATGACGCGCTTGGCTGAATTACTGCTGTGTCGGACCGACATTCACGTAGATGTACTTGACGACAACGGCGACACGGCAACGATTCTGGCGGCGAAGATGAACGACGCGTCTGTCGCCATGCTGATGTTTGGAGCTGGACGTAGCGAAACAGTTGTCAGCGAACTTGGGCAAATGCTAGCACAGAGAAACGCCGTGCAAGAGATGATAAAGAAAACAGCGCCATTTCTGTCACCGGACACGATGAGAGCCACCGACGCAGAGGGCAACACTTCGCTGTTGTGCAGTGTCATCCATCATCATTACTGCGTTATGTTCTTCCTGTTGCAGAGCTGTGTCGGCCTTGACGTACCTGTGTTTGGAGAGGCAGGCCGTCGATCTCTCCACTGCGTGTACGATTTCCACCGTTGTCAAGGCGCTGACGTACCTGATGTCATTGCTGCTGGCCGGCCTCGGTTACGCGCGTGATCATCCCAGCAAGTACAGGATATACGTTGATCGCAATTTGCCGACTGCTGACGGCAAGCGCCACTTGTGATTGCAGCGTACCGTCGACAAGGTGCGAACATTATTGTTCCGTGGTGCTTACTCGGACAATGACATTAGAAGATCGACTACTCAGGTCACTTTCAAATGCGTATGAGGACATTAACGTAGAGAGTGCCTCAACACGAAGAAAAAGCATCCTGTGACATTACATTGGTGTTACGACATGGCACGTACACAATATGTGTGTTATGCTGGACAGTACCTCACCAACGGGATTAGATTGGCGCGAGAGACAATGCCTTATCTTACATAACATTGATGTTATGTGATGTTGTGTCTAAAGGGATATGTATGTGAACAATACATGGAAAACTATTATACTTCATTCGTCTCACCAAGAATAAAAAAGACAATCCGTGTTGTTGCATGATATTGACATCGCATGTATAGAAATATGTGTACGACAATACCGTGATATAATTTGCCATGCTTCATCATCGAGATCCCAACACCAAGAAGACGAGAGACAATCTCTGATGTTACATGACATTGACATTGCACATAAGGATGAATATGTGTGCCAACAATACCGTGATATAATTTGACATGTTTCATCAGCGAGATCACCTCATCAAGAAGAAGAGAGACAATCCGTGATATTACATGACATTGCATTGACACATGTGCGTTAATACTGTAGTTTTATTTGTATATAATGGTTTTGTGTACTGTTATTGTAAACTGAATTGATATGTTCATGTGCTAGCGTAGCGTAGCTTAGTGTAGTATAATGTAGTGAAGTATAATGTTATAAAAAAGTGTAGTCTAATGTATAGTGTAGTGTGGTGTGGTGTGGTGTGGTGTGGTGTGGTGTGGTGCGGTGCAGTGCAGTGCAGTGCAGTGCAGTGCAGTGCAGTGCAGTGCAGTGCAGTGTAGTGTAGTGTAGTGCAGTGCAGTGTAGTGTAGTGTAGTGTAGATAATATGCTGTAACATGTTGTCAATTATAATGTATTGTAATATAATGCCTTTATTAATTTGTAATGTAGATGTGTAACCGTAATATATGTTTCATGTAAAGAGTAATGTAATTTGTGTAATTAGATTATGTTAATAATCATTCAAATGTGTAGGGTGTCTTTATAAGAAGGGGGAAGAGTGATTGGTCTTAAACATCATAAGGAGGGAAGAATGTGGTAGGCCAGGGTTGTTGTAATTTACATAATTAGATATTAATGAATATAGATATTAATGAATATGTTGCGAAATTGTATTGGAAGTCCTTAAAAGAAGGGGGAAGTGTGATTAGCCTTAAAACATCATAAGGATGGAAGAATGTGGTAGGCCAGGACCCACTCATGGTAGCATGTTAGTTGCAGATTAGCCACCCGGAGCAACGCCCCGGAACGTCCTCTTTGTTAGGTATATAAGGGCTGCAAACATTGTAAACTGTGCTGTTACTGTGAATAAAGACCTATGATGCAACGCTCAATCGTCGTCATACTAGGCCGTCGCAGTAGCAGTCATTCCGATGACTATGTAATACGTGTGTGGGGCAAGGAAGACGACAACAAACTGCAAGTATATCCCACTTACTTATAGTTGTGTTGTCGTCGCCCAGACGCCAAACACCGTTTACAACAATATGATACACATCGGACGGTTTCATCCGAGTCACTCGTACGAGTATATCGTACGTGCATGTTCCTAACAAGCAAGGTGTTGAAGTTTGCGGACGACACAAAAGTGTTTAGGAAAATTAAAAGTGATGCAGATAGACAGCATTTACAAGATGATCTTAATAAGTTAATAGAATGTTCTGAGAAGTGACAAATGCTGTTTAATTTTGGAAAGTGTAAGTGCCTCCACACAGGACATGGGAATGAAGATGCACAATATACAATGGGTGATACTGTACTAAATACTACCTTAAAGGAAAAGGACTTAGGGTTAACTATTAGTGCTGACATGAAGGTATCAGAACAGTGTGGAATTGCAGCAGCGAAGGGAAACCAAATTCTTGGATTAATTAGGCCAAATATAGTGTACAAAGAAAAAGAACTGATATAAAAAGAACTGTATAAAACAATAGTTAGGCCTCACTTAGAATATTGTATACAAGCATGGAGGCCATATCGCAAGAAGGATATTGATATGCTAGAAAGAGTACAAAGGAGAGGAACCAAAATGATACCAAAACTCAGGAATATTAGTTATGAAATGCGTCTAAAAGAATGTGGTTTAACAACACTAGAAACCAGAAGATTGAGAGGAGATCAGATTGAGGTGTTTAAAATATTGAATGGGTATGAAAATATTGACAGAAATACTTTTTTCACAGTCAAGGAAGAGAGAAGGACTAGAGGACATGGAGTTACATTAGCAAAGAAGCAGTGTAGACTGGATATTAGAAAATTTTCATTTTCACAAAGAACAGTAAACGAATGGAACAGATTATCAGCTGATTGTGTAGGTGTTAGTAGTGTTAATATATTTAAAAATAAAATTGACATATACCTAAGACGGGCGGGGTATACTTAGATAGATAGGTTGGACTCTCGATAAGCCAAATGGCTTCCTAGTCCACCTGCCATCTAGAGTTGAATCTCTAGGTGGCAATCTTGTTAAATCTTGTTAAATCAGTCGTCACTCGTCGATATTAAGCCGTTATGTAGCACAATTCACCGCAGTACTTACATACGGTTCTACGTCCGATGATGACCGCTTCGCAGATTACCAACGACCAGAATGTGCGCGATGGTGTCTTCCGTTTGATGACGATATAGCGAATGGCTGTAGCTTTGCAGTCGACAGTGAGTGACCCTGCTTTCTCTACTTTGCGTTCGTTCTTAGCGCACACTTTGTAGTTATCAAACTCAGTCCTGCTTGTCTTCACTACGTTTGGTGAGAGCGTGTAATAATTCCAATCTGTAAATGTATATAATGCAAACAAATTATCTATAACAAGTTGAATGAAGTTACAGAAATGCTTTGGTGAATACATTCAACAGTAACATAATCAATCACTTCACATTTAAATTGTGCATAGACCCTATGACCAACTATACGAACGGATTACTTCGGATGCAGGTTTTACGCCCTACAATCATTCGTGACGTTATTCTACGATGATAGAACATACACATCGTTTAGTTCAAACCACCAATAAGTGTATAAAAAGCCGTTATATTGGGGCGTGCTCTATCTTTCATACACTCACTCACACGCACGCACACACGCACGCACGCACGCGTTCGCTTATTCTATCATGGTTAGCAACGTAATCTGGATTATAGTATCTCTACAATATAAGCAATATCAAATGGTAACAGTTATCTTCAATTATCCCAAATACCGTTGTGTTAACATACGTATTTATTTATGTTACACATTTCACAGACCAAGTCAGATTCGGGTCTGTATTCCGGTAGTGCTGGTGTCGTGTATGTTTTCTAGCTCTGTGCACTCACCATTATTTGCATAAAGTGTAATTTTGTCTATGTCGTAGAAATCTTCCAAGTCGATCTTCCATGCCCATTTAAGAGGGCCTTCACTCTGCGCCCACGCGCAACGTTCATGACCCATGACAGGATCTATGTTTCCATCTACCGCCTTTCTGGCTGGCCATCGTTTTCCCCACATGCCATAACCCATTTGTGCCGGCTTAACGTAAGCGACATTTCCTGAAACAATAAACTGATTGTGCTAGTGGTTCGACGTGTCGTATTAAGTAGATATAGATGCTTATGACTGCTTTAATAAATGTCGTATTTCACTTACCCATGATCTCTAGGACGAAAAAACTCCTATATGAGATTGTGTATTGTATGTTTACTTTGTGCTAGTCTTAGCTATAGCTACGTCATAAATCTTTACTTGAGTAGTATTATATTGTATTATACTATCTGAGTTACCCAGCGCAGCTTTCGAGGAAAGATATAGAAGCCCGAGATAATACATGGATTCAGCTTGTCAAAGAAATAGATCACGTGACCATGCGCACGACGTAACGAAATGCCAACGAGTGCCACGGACAGTTTTTGCCTGTGTTAAACCATGGCGATTTTGAAATGCCTAAATTTGTAATATATGTATCCATAACAATCCAAAAACCCGAAATTTCTTTGACAACAGTCATTTATTGCTTTTGAAATATTTTGAAATGTTTATTCCCCACGTTCTCCAAACTCCACGAAACGTCTTAGTGTGTGTGTGTGTGTGTGTGTGTGTGTGTGTGTGTGTGTGTGTGTGTGTGTGTGTGTGTGTGTGTGTGTGTGTATGTATGTGTGTATGTATGTATGTATGTGTATATATATATATATATATATATATATATATATATATATATATATATATATATATGTTTGTGTGTGTGTGTGTGTGTGTGTGTGTGTGTGTGTTACACACCTGTCTGGCATGCATCACCGTGCCACTTGTACTGGATGGGGTGACCATCTTGACACTGACCACCTCCGATACACGCGCCTGTGTCGCTATCGCAGCCCTTGGTACATCGACAAGGTAAGATGCACGACCCTTGACTTGCCGACGTTTTGGAGAACAGGCAATGGTTTTTGGTAATAACTGGAAACAAGCCCACAATAACTCACCAGCCAACGATATCACACATAGTGCAAGGTGACATGTGGATCAAATGCTTTTAAAAAGGAAAGTTTTCTGACACTCGGAAATGTTTTGACAACAATCGTAGTATGCTTTTGTTACGTCTTGTAACAAAACCAAGCATGCTCTGATTAAAGACACCTAATGCGTGAATTCGTATTATGGTCGGGGCGCATGGGGGTCGAAGTGGACACCTCGTGCATACTAATATTCCAGAGGGCAATCCTCTCAAATCTGTGTACCTCACTCCGAAAATTACATTTACATTCAGGCCTATGTGGTCTCTTAATGGCCGGGTTGCATATATTTCTCTTTCCACATTTTCACAGTAAATGTATAACAACAAACTTAAATGTAGTATCATATAATCAGGAAAGACGATAACTAATATTTGTGAACACATGGTATTGGTACGTTTATTTTTTAGGATGCCAGGTATAAAACATTGGACAATATATCAAAAAATCAGTTCGGTTTCGCAGTTGACATCTCACAACAGTAGTTATAATTACCTTAATATGTAATCAATATATTTATGTAATATATCAAACTAGTGTACATTCATTTCCATACTGAATATTGGTCTACATTAGTTGGCTAGATTTGGGGGTCTAGTTGGTGTGTTTAATGCAAAAAATATAGCGACTTAGCAGTGAGTATATGTTATATATGCATACTTTATTGTGAAGTTGACATGTCAATCTGGCAAAAGGTTAAGAAAACACAAATGATCATAAAAATAATGTTTAACTTATTTCAGACTGCCATGTCTCCCCTTAAACTACACATTTGTTATGAGGTAACATGCGGCATTACGGAAATAGGGCATATTGTATGCTTATATCATCATCATGGTGTCGGTCGCGATGCGACAAAGACTGCATCCATTCAATTGACTATTGCTCTCCATTTATCTCTATGCTGTGAGAGTGATGTCCATGAGTCAGTCTTTATGTATCTCAGCTTCAGGTTTCTCCTGATGTATACTTGAACCAAAGACGAGGGCGCCCTCTCTTTCTGTGATCAGAAGACAGTTGAAAGTAGAGAACCTGCTTCGGTAGCTTGTCTGGTGACATCCTCATGAGGTGTCCAGTCCACCGGAGATTCTTTCTGATCAGTTGATCTTCCATAGATAGCAGCCATATCCGTTCGAGTATTTCATTGTTTGTCACTTTATCCATCCAGGTTATCCTCATGATCGAACGCTGATGTCGCATCATGAAGGCATGCAGATTTTTCACCTGTCGTCTGTACACAGTCCAGGCCTCGGCCCCCTATAATAGGGTGGAAAGCACGATTGCACGGCATATTTTGCCTTTGACCCGCATATGGTGGTAATCAGAGTCTCTGGCGTAGTCGGCCGAAGGCTGCATTAGCATTGGCCATCCTTCTCTGTATTTCATCGTCAATGCATCCATTACCTGATATAGTGCTTCCGAGGTCGGTGAATTCCAAAACAGAGTTCAGCTTGTTTCCATCAACCATGATATCCTCCTGCAGGTTCTTCTAGAGTTGGGTTGGTCCAGCACCTCGGTCTTCTTAATGTTAATCTTCAGGCCGAGCTTCTTTGACGCATCGGAGAAAGCATCCACACTTTTCTGCATCTCTTCAGCAGAGTCTACAACCAATGCACTGTCACTTGCGAATAGCAGCTCTCTCTCATCAGTATCCGAGTACAGTTGGTCTTCGCTCTGAAGTGTATGACGTTGAATAGATCAGCGCTCTGTCTGGACTATATGTAGACGCCATCCCCAATGTCTCGGAAAACCTTGTCGAGCATTGCTGATAGGAAGTTGAAGAAGAGCGTGTGGCACAGTACACAACCAGTTGCCGCCATAGCCCGGCCCTCCCACCTATATCGAACGCCTAACTGAAGTCGACAAATACCATGTATTGTTGTCGGTCCTGCTCAATGCACTTTTTTGTAGCTGTCGGAGACAAAATATCATATCCACGGTGCTCCGGTTACCTGTGAAGCCACATTGTGTTTCCGGAACTACCTTTTTGTAATGTGGGTAGATAGTCTGTTGAGGAGGATCCTGGCGAAGATCTGGCCTGCAATGGAAAGAAGAGAGTGATTCCTCTATAGTTCCCACAGTCTGTTCGATCACCTTTCTTGTAGATGGGCACAATCCTTCCATGCTTGTGGTACAGAACCCACCTCCCAGACATTGGTGATTAGTTGGTGCAGTCTGCTGAACAGATTTTCTCCTCCGTGCTTCCATACTTCAGCAGGAATTCCATCTCATCCCTGGTTGGAATCTTATCGAAGCATGGCTTGGTAATGCGCTGCGGGATGTTGTCTATCGCTTCGTGATCTATGTCGCCAGGGACGTTGAGTAGCTTCTGGAAGTGTTCACTCCATCTTGCAACATCTCTCTTGCTGTCAGAGAAGGCTCCATTCCATCTGTTGATTACAGGTGAACAGGTCCCTTCTTCTTGGGTCCCCACACTTCCTTCAGTCCATTGTAGAAGCCCTTCATGTCGTTTCTGTCAGCAGCTCTCTGTAGCACCACTGCCTTCCTTTCCCACCACTCTGATTTCAGTGCACGGGTGTGTATCTCTAGCAGTCTGCAGGCATCTTTGTATGCTGCAGTGGTGGAACTAGTGCTCCTAGTTTGTAACACTCTCTGGTGGGCTTGGTCTCTTCTGCTCATAGGAGACTGTAGCTCCTGGTCGTTTGCGTCGAACCAGTTCTGGTTTTTCTGTCTGGTGTTGAGCTTTCCTTCTCCTCCCATTGGGCGGTAGCACAGTCCATCTCCTGCTCAAAACTCTCCCTGTGACTGATGGTACTTAGTTTTGCTGTGTTGGTCGCCTTACTTGTCCCTTGCCTGTTGTACTTTTGTCGTATTCTGAAAGCCACCTTTGACATCAGCATCGGGTGATCGGTCCAGCAGTTAGTTCCATGCATGTCTCTGGTACTGTGGATGTCCAACTTATCCCGACACCTCGTGATGATGAATTCGATCACATGCCAGTGTCTAGAACGAGGAAGCATCCACCTAGTCTTGCGTTCATCTTTCTGCTTGAACATGGTGTTCGTTACTTTCAGTTCGATCTTGCTTTCGTTGATTTCTCCATTGAAAAATGGCATCGATTTGTTGACGTGTTTAGAGTTAAAGTCGTTTTACACAATTTTTTTGGTAGAGTAGTTTTGAATTGCACCTCGTGTGTGTCTATGTGTGCATATGCGCGTGTATGCGTGTTTGCGTGTGTGCGTGTGTTTGTATGCATATATATATATAAATAACTCACAGTGACTCTTAACAAACTTCCGTGCATACTGATATGGATATGTGTAAACTATTGTAAAGCCTTAATTTATTTTTTTATTCTATTTATTTTAATGTTTTAAACTATTTATTATTTTTTAATAAGTTTAGTAAAATACATTGACTTGTCGGCGTAACATTTTAACATAAAATAGTTTTTAATGTCTTAAATTATTTTAATTAGTTTTATAGATACTTATCGAATATTCTCTACATTATAATTTATATTTACGCTAATGTCTTAAATTATATATTATTTGAATCTGTTTTAACAAATATACTTTGCATGTTTTATGTACCCATTTCAATACTTTTGATTGCCCAGAGAGAGAGAGAGAGAGTGAAATAAACTATTATTATTATGTATATATATATGTATAATTATACATATATATATATATATATATATATATATATATATATATATATATATATATATATATGTGTATAAATATAGATTTATATATAAATATATATATATATATATATTATATTATACCTATATATATATATATATATATGTATAAATAATATATATATATATAATATAAAAATATTTTTTATCTCTCATATATTTATAACACAGTATATATATATATATATATATATATATATATACTATATTATACATATTTAAAGTAATATATATATATATACATAATAATAATAGTTTATTTCACTCTCTCTCTCTGGGCAATCAAAAGTATTGAAATGGGTACATAAAACATGCAAAGTATATTTGTTAAAACAGATTCAAATAATATATAATTTAAGACATTAGCGTAAATATAAATTATAATGTAGAGAATATTCGATAAGTATCTATAAAACTAATTAAAATAATTTAAGACATTAAAAACTATTTTATGTTAAAATGTTACGCCGACAAGTCAATGTATTTTACTAAACTTATTAAAAAATAATAAATAGTTTAAAACATTAAAATAAATAGAATAAAAACATAAATTAAGGCTTTACAATAGTTTACACATATCCATATCAGTATGCACGGAAGTTTGTTAAGAGTCACTGTGAGTTATTTTGGTTGAACAGACACCAGTTAATGAAACAGTTCTTGGTCCTGTTGGTTTTTACTCTGGGTACGGAGTATCGAGTACGGCATCGTGTATTGTGTGTTGTAGTCCTTGGTTTTGGTAGTAGTTTATGCAGTTTGTGCTGCGGTTGTTCGATTTGTGTGAAGAAATGCTGTGCATTCGCTAATGCTTGGATATAGGGAGTGTTCGGGTATATGATGTTCATAGCACGTCTTTGTACACGCTCCATATCACTTTGGAGACCCAATGTGAGTGAGGTCGACCATGCTGGACATGCGTATTCCAGAGTAGGCCGGACCACCGTTGTATATACCGTCAGAAGGTCTTCGGCGGGAATGCCTGATCGTTTGAGTTGTAGCAGTAGAAACAGCCTCTTGCCTGCCTTTCGTGTTATTTCATCAACGTGTACGTCCCAGGTCAGGTTGCTGGTGATGGTAATGCCAAGTATCTTCGCCTCGGTTACTCGCTGAGTGTCTGTTCCGTCGATGCGTATGGTTGGGAAGTTTGTCCTTGTTTTAGAGAAATCAATAACAAGCTCTTTTGTCTTACGTTTGTTGATTCTCATGTCATTTTGGATTGTCTACAGATACGCTGCATCGGCTGCTTCCTGGAGATTTGGCGCTTGGGAGTCTGATCCAGTATAAACGATGCACGTGTCATCAACATATTTGTAGGAGTCGCACTTTGTTTGTAGATCATTTATCATGAGGACGAAAAGAACGGGGCCTAGCTTTGTGCCTTGTGGCACTCCTCCATGGATGAAATTCCAGTCGGATTGTGTGTTGCACAGCTTAACTTGTTATTAAAATATTCGGGAGACCAAAACTTGCAAGATTTTGAAGAAGAATGTTATGATTTATTAGGTCAAATGCCTTAGATAAGTCAAGCAATAGTATCCTGGCATACTGTTTCGATGCATCTGTGCTTGTATAACACTGATGTAACAGGTCAACGAGAGCATGTGTAGTGGATAACTTCTTAATGGAGCCGTATTGGTTTGGGTCAACTCTGTCTTGAACGATGTCCCAGACCCATTTAACAACAAACTCTTCCATTTGTTTACACAGCACAGCAGTCAAGGAGATTGGTCTAAGGTCTGTTTCGATATTTTCTGGCGGTTTCTTTTTCGGAAGGGGGCTGACGTATGCAGCACGCCAGATACGGGGAACATGCCCCTCTCGAAGTGAGCTGTTGTAGATTGCGGCAACTGGGCCGGCAAGCAATTGAGAGAACTCTTTAAGGACCCAGCTTGGTACACAGTCCGGGCCCGGTGCTTTACTCGTGTCTAGATTGCGTAACTGCTTTTCCACCTTCTCAACTGGGATAACATATTTAGATGGCACACATGGTATTTCGAGCTGTAGGTAGTCATTGTCAGCACTCAGGGCAGGTAGGTGATCACTCACTGATTTAAAGAAATTGTTTATTCGTTGGCTGAGTTCCAGAAGATTACCGTCACACACTTGATTGGCAAGGTGAAGCAAAGGGGGGTCACTGCTAGTTTGTTGACATCCAAGCAATTCTTTCATGCCCTTCCACCAATTGCGTGGATTGGATGTCTTTAATCCGTTGATATGTTTATCATAGTATTTTTGTTTCAATGACTTTCCTAGACGGTTTACCTTGTTTCTGTAAAGACGGTACAACGCTTGGTCACCTGCCTTCCATGCATGTTGACGCCGACGAATTAGATCTCGGAATCTGTCCGACACCCATGGTTTGTCTGTTGTGTGTCTTACCACTGTCTCTGTTGGGAAATGTTTATCCGTCAATTTATTTATGTTGGACGTAAACATTTGCAGTTGCTCTTCGCATGATGGTAGATAGTAGAGGTCTTCCCATTTGATTTTCTTCAAGTCTGATGCAAACATGACTCGCTCATTTTGCCCCATTACCTTTGTTGTCACTATTTGTCGATGTCCAGAGATGAATTTTAGATCAACGAGTGGTTCACAAATAACGACGTTGTGATCTGCATTTCCGACAGGACAACTGGTGTGTGGTTGTCCATACAGTTTGTCCATGTTGGTATATATCTTATCCATAATGGCATCACCTCGCGTACGAACAGTCACAATCTGCTTCAGCCTGTAGTAAGTTTTAAGTATCGTTCGGGTAGATGGTTGAAATCACCAGATAAGATGATGCCAGTGTGAGGGTGGCGTTGTAATATATAATCCAGGCAATGACAAATGTGGTTTACCATAATGTTGTTATCCTCGTTAGGTGGATGATATATCACTCCAACGTTTATGTGGGTAAACTGTCGTGGTAATTTGTGTGGGCGAAGCGAAATCCACAGAGTTTCCATGTAGTTATTACGTAGTTCTGTCCATTCCTTGAAAGGGATGCCATGTTTTACAAAGCATATGACCCCTCCGCCACGTCTGTCGGCACGATCTTTTCTGATGTGGAAGTACCCAGGTACACAAATAGACTCGTCTGGTATGTGGTCCCTACACCATGTCTCTGTTATTGTTGCAATATCAGCACAGTTTAGTTTCAGTATTTCTGACAGTTCTGTTATTTTTGGTATCACTGATCTTATGTTTGTGTTTACGACCACAGGCAGATCCCATTTTGCACACGGGACTTGTATATTGTTGTTGCCCCGAGAAGTAACTAGCCGCTTGGTCAACGTAGTCAGACGAGAAGTTGTAATGACTGGTATAGTCCTTTGCTTGTGGGCACCAGCACGGCAGCCCCGGTGGGTGGGTCGGTGGAGTGCCACCCCTGCATCACACGCAGCTCTCCAGGCAGCAAATACTTACATATATATATATGCGCGTGTAGCTGTGTGCGTGTGTTTGTATGCATATATATAATATATATATATATATATATATATACATATATTATATAAACCTCTATATGTATTATATATGTATAATTATATATACATACTTACATATATATGTATATATATATATAAAATATATATTAATATATTATCATAGTATAATAAATCATATATATAATATATATTTAATATACATAACAAATTAAGGTTACACTTATACAAAAATATATACATATAATAAGTTACACATTATTAAAACTTAATGAAATCATAATTTATATAACTAAACATCATCATTAAATTAATATATAACAGATGTATAATATAATATAATATAATATAATATAATATAATATAATATAATATAATATAATATAATATAATATAATATAATATAATATAATATAATATAATATACTTACACGTTAACAATTATCGAGACAAAGTCACAATTATTTCTATTGAAAATAACGGTTAGAACAAATTACACGTCAGTGATTTGCAACCGATTTATGGTATCAACAACTGACCACACATTTACATACACCTCTGACAATATCTAAACAAGAATACTTTGCTCATATTTAGTGTTAGTATTTCGAAATAATGCTTTTCTTAACGAACCAATCACATCTGAAATAGTATTTGAATTATTGAATGTCTTTTAATTACACAGCCCTTAAGCCTCTTTGAAAATATTACATATTTGCCTTCGCAGTAGACTCCAAAATATTCCTCCGGGCACTCGCAATAGAAGTCGTTGTCGTCCCCGTGACAGGTACCGCCGTGTCCGCAAGGCTGCTTCAGGCACGCTTTGGGCAAAACTGCAATGACATTTACAGCCATCATACAACATGTTCAAGTTCAAACCATTTCTCTCAAAACACACTCATGAAAAAAAATGTTCACAAGTCATGTAAATAATAAGTCACATGGTATGATATACAATCATAAAGAAATATGTTTTGAAAATGACGTGAAGTTATATTATACACTTATAGATGTCTACCCTGTGACAAATTTGACAAAACAAAATTAGTGGCGATACTTAAGTATTAAATTTAACCTACAGTTACACTGGGAATAAACACGTATACACAGCAAAGATTCACTTGCCGTGACATCGATGTAGTTCTGTGTTTACATAATATATTTACTTAACAGTATATTGACGTAATGACATTTAAACATATATCTTGACGTTATGTTAACAAGCGATATATTGAGTGAATTCCACAATTTCACGCCGAGTAAAGATATGGCAATTGCTCTCACATTTGTACGCACAGTGTTTCTCGTAAACTGATGTGTTCTGCGTGCAGAGTATGATGGTATTCTTGACGCATTACTGTTGAAGATCGTTTGGTAAAACACTGTCATAGCATCAAACATAAATAAACTAGATTTAGTCAACTATATCATTGACTTTTATAATGCGATGATTGTAGAACACATTATTTGTATGATCTCATCGATTGGCACCGTGGATCAATCTAATCACTCTTCTCTGAATTAACATAATACATTGCAAGTTTTTTTAACATGATGTGTTTCCATATATTTCAGAACAATATACGAAGTGAGGTAAAAACAATGTATAATACAGAATGCGCATGCTTGAGTGCTCGACACAACGACTACCTTTGTATATTACGGATGCTACTTTCGATAACTTGGATTTTATCACTTTCATGTGGTTCTTCCAGTTTAACTATTCATCAATTAAGACATAGTAATATACTTGATAATAATAGTAACATTTTGTTGATTGCTATATCTGCAAAATAATATATAACTAGTTTTTAGCAATATTTAATGACAGCTTGTGCACGCAACACCACTTGTACAGCTTATGTATGCTCCGAAAATAGCCTCAAGAAGTTTTCACATGATGGTTTATTTGGCATTGATTTCATCACTTGAAACAAGTGGGAGAAAGCTACGGAAGTAAAACTAACACTCTAAACCTAGTATGAATATAACACACTGGCGCATGCTGGAAAAGCACCGGTGAGTCCTACACTGGATGATTCTTCGGAAGGTTTTTAAAGGATTTGGATTTTTAATAAGTTCGTTTGTCACGTTGATACAAATTTGTGAGTGAGAACTATACGCAGACATAACACAGAGTATATATATATATATATATATATATATATTATATATATATATATATATTATATATATATATATATATATATATATATATATATATATATATTATATATATATATATATATATATATACATATATATATATATATATATATATATATATATATATATATATATATATATATATATATATATATATATATATATATATATCAGTAACTATGCTAATGTCAGAGGTTTGACGAGCTTCGGGGAAAGCAAACCGAGGTGTTATCGCAGAGCCATAATGTCCGTCATGCTTGTTGACAAGCCTGATGTGCCATAATGTATTGCACTGTATTCCGTAGAAGATGTCAATATAACTTCCACCAGATATATAATTGATAACAATCAAAATTATTGTAAATCAACACAAGTGCAAATGATTACTTTCGCAGAGTGGTCCGTGGAAATTCGGTAGACATTTGCAGCCATATGTGTCTTCAGTAGCTTGACAAGTTCCTCCATTCTGGCAGGGATAGCTCATACATCGAATGTAGTCTAAACACCGAACAAAACAACTAAGTAAATTTAGTTCCGAATCAAATAAGTAATATAGTACACTTGTATATATGAATAGTTTTCTCCAGGCTGTTCAATGTATATTAATATTACTGTTATCATGTATGACATCTCTACCACCTACGTATTTGTTTGAACACGCATTTCTACCGAATTCTTGCTGTCTTTGCTCATTGATGACTCTAGCTTGTCCGCTATCGGAATTACGCTTAATGAGTTAATATATTGTGGCTCTGAGCTAGCATTACCGGGTATATGAGAGCTATATACGTTTAAACATGAGTGTTAGTATGTGTGATTATTTTGTATTTTGTAATGACGTCTCTCAATCGGGCAATGCAATCGTGTTCGAGCGGTATCTAATATGCAAACAACATACGGGTCATATATAAATTAAAATATTTACTTTCACACATAGAGCCAGTGTACCCGTATTTGCAAGCACACTTCCCGTCCTTCAGACACGTCCCGCCAGGTGCACAAGGATTGCTTGCACAAGGCAGGTAGTCCACTGTAGGCAGAATGGTTGCAAGCGTTCATAGTTATCATAGTTGGTATACATGTCATGTGGCAATCAACCGGTAGTGTTGTCTATTTACTCCCCCCTCCCCCTCCCTCCCTCCCTCCCTCCCACCCTCCCCCTCAAACTCCCTCCATCCCTCCATCCCTCCCTCCCTCCCTCCCACCCTCCCACCATCCCTCCCTCCCTCCCTCCCTCACTCACTCCCTCCCTCCCTCCCACCCTCCCTCCCTCCCTCCCTCCCTCCCTCCCTCCCTCCCACCATCCCTCCCTCCCTCCTCCTCCCTCCTCCCTCCATCCCTCCATCCCTCTCTCCCCCCCCCCCCCCCCCCCCCCCCCCCCCCCCCCCCCCCCCCCACACACACACACACACAACACACACACACACACACACACACACACACACACACACACACACACACACACACACACACACACACACACACACACACACACACACACACACACACACACACACACACACACACACACAAAAAAAAAAAAAAAAACCCCCCCCCCCCCCCCCCACACACACACACACACACACACACACACACACACACACACACACACACACACACACACACACACACACACACACACACAACAGTGCAGTACTTACGTATGAGACTACGGCCGATGATGACGACTTCACACAGTTCCCACGGGCCTCCAGTCAATTTGATCCTGACAAAGCGCCCGGCGGCTTTACATGTACTGGTGCTTGTTCCCCTGTTCTTTATTGGGCCTTTGTAACATCTCGCGTAACCGCTTTTACCAGGAATTTGGCTAACTGCCACTTCCATTGTGAGATCTCCGTTAGCTTGTCCGGCTGCAAACATAGTGTTCGATACCCTTCAATCATTGAGCGTTTTCATTTGTGTCATAATGTGTAAAGCAATAGGTCTATCAAAATGACAACGACATTATATAAGAACGAATTAAAACAACTTGCCATTTTAATATTAACAAGCAGTCACTGTTTCATATGGTATAATATCATACGCCGCGCCACGCCACGCCACGCCACGCCACGCCACGCCACGCCACGCCACGCCACGCCACGCCACGCCACGCCACGCCACGCCACGCCACGCCACGCCACGCCACGCCACGCCACGCCACGCCACGCCACGCCACGCCACGCCACGCCATCGCACGCCACGCCATCGCACGCCACGCCATCGCACGCCACGCCATCGCACGCCATCGCACGCCATCGCACGCCATCGCACGCCATCGCACGCCATCGCACGCCATCGCATCTCATCTCATCTCATCTCATCTCATCTCATCTCATCTCATCTCATCTCATCTCATCTCATCTCATCTCATCTCATCTCATCTCATCTCATCTCATCTCATCTCATCTCATCTCATCTCATCTCATCTCATCTCATCTAATATGTATATTTGCGGTCAAAATGCCTGTTTTTCTCGGGCGCTTCTCTCATTATTTAAAGTTCACTTCACTCGGTCTTAAAATGTCATGTATTGCCGACATCTGGAACATTTGAGTGCTGTGAATAATCATGCGTGTTCTCATTAAGATGTTGATATTTGGCGTTGAGAAAGTTGTATTAGTGTTTTCCTTGTACTCACCAGAGGGGTTTCCGTTAACAATGAATTGTTCTATGTCGTACAACTGCTTCAAGTCCACTTTCCAAGAATATTCAGGATCTGTATTGCTTAAATGTACACACAGGTGTAGGTTGTCTTTCAAACCACCATCTACCGTCATACTGGCATACCCTTGACTACTCTCATCAGGTATTTCCACAAGTTTTCCGTAAGCAACATTTCCTGAAACAAAAATATAAACGTTTCACTGTCTGGCACATTATCGTTCCAGTTATAATCAATGCAACAACATGCTTCAATTTTCATTATGTTCCGATGTTTCGATGTTATTATATGTTTTTTTTTTACAAAGTCTTGGTTGTTTTCTGTCGACATAAATTCAAATTATCTATAGTTACATGCCGTGTCCTTGTGCCAACCTTCCTATCTAACTGATATGCTGCTTGTTCAATTATTTACAAAACCCTTAGAACATCCGCTTCCATGACAAGAGTGCATTCACTGTAGCTGCACAACCAATCTTGAATGGACTCCCTTCTACCATGAATTCATCTCACAACTATACCCACGTTTTGCCATGAATGCAATACTTATTTGTTTGAAATTGCATCCACACATGTGGTGAAACTCATAATTTAATCATGACTTGTGCGCACACCCGTTCATGACTATACTTATTCATTATTATATAGTGTGCCTATGTGCTCGAAGTCCTGAAGACAAAGGGGAAATAGAAGTTTTATAATTAATTTCTATTATGTCTGTCTCCAATTGAGTCGAGATCCGCGGATTAATTGTGAATGTTTGGCTGAAATGCCTCGGACAGTGAATTTTCTGCAGATAATGAAATATTTGAACTGCTTTTGTAGAAAAATAGCCTGAAGCTATCACGTTTCAACAAATATTAAACAAACAATTAGCTTTTTATAGTTACATTGTAACTTTCTCCATGCTTAATATAGAAACAGCATGTGAACAAACATTACAAATGCACAAATATTTTATTCAACTACCTGTTAACTTGTTTTCTTCTGAACAAGATAAAATGATGCAAATGACGAAACATATTAAATATACGTTCTAGAATGTTGTAACTCGCTGATTACACTATCAGACATGCGCAATGGCACATATACTCAAAAGGTTTGAGGTGTGCGGCTCTGCTTCGTCCTGTTGTCTTCACCGTGTTGCGTTTTCAGCGTCATCTTCTCTGATGTGGTAGATTTGACAGACGTTAGTCGCGTAAAATTGTTGCGCCTAAAGTAAATTTAGCCTTTGCGCAAAGGCTAAATTGCATCACATCTTTTGTCAAAAGTGGCAACTGACAATGGTAGGCCGACTTCGATTTGCCTACTCGAGCTACTCACGTAACCATAACGTCGTATCCGGTTTACGCTGCGCACGCAGTAATACAAGAGTAATCCAACTGAACAGCGATGATCGTGATCACGGACATTAACCCCTTGTGTAAATAAATAAACTAAAGTAATCAGTTGTTTAGTGTGCAAATTGTGACGTTCATCTTCTTGGTCTTAAATTATAATTCATAGAATGTGGTGACTTTAAACAATATTTAAATTAAATTGTGTAGTGTAATGTTTAATTAATTTATTGTGTAGTAGAAGCCTATGTTCCCTATTGGCTGTCACTGCAAATGACGTAGTTACTCGAGTGAATCATCTCCAAACCGCGATTGCCTCGGGTAGCGGCCTTGAAGATTGACCTTGTTTATCTATGTCAAGAAGATATAATATATATATATATATATATATAGTATACTGATAATATATATATATATATATATATATATATATATATATATTATATATATATATTAGTAATAACTTAGAGGGAAATTTACAATATCAATATTAATATAAATAGTAATAAAATATAAAAGTAGACACTAAAATATAATTTAAAGAGATTTTGTTCCTGAACACATTATGCCGTCTGAAAACAAGGTAATGATGAATAACTGTTCCACACACGCACGCACGCACGCACACACACACACCACGCACGCACACAACACACAAACACGCACACGCACACACACACACACGCACGCACACACACAACGCACCTACACGCACCCACACGCACACGCACACGCACACGCACACGCACGCACACACACACACACACACCTGTTTGGCATGCAGGCCCGTGCCACTTGTAGTTGGTGGGTTGACCGTCTTGACACTGACCACCACCGATACACGCGCCAGTGTCGCTATTGCAGCCGTCGGTACATCGACAAGGTAAGATGCATGACCCACGACTTGCGGAAGTTGTCGAGAATCGGCAACGGTTTTGGGCATGAACTAAACGTATACATAAAGGTAAGTTATACTATGGGGCTGAATCATAACACCCGCTTTATTGTTTATTCCCTGACAGACACGTTTAATTCAACATAATTTCGACTTACCCGGGAAGCGTCCGGCCATACCGCTAGTAATGCATTTAGCGAAACATTGTATACCATTGAAGATGTTACGTAATGAACATTTATCTTATTGTTTTATATAAAAATACGCACTTTTGATTAACTGATATCAGTATTAACTAATGCTACTGACCTTCGCATTTGAATCCAACATAGTTTTCCCTGCATTTACAATAGTGCGACGTTCCACGCAAATAACATATACCACCATTTGTGCAATGATTGTTTGGACATAACTTTTCTGCAATCATACATGTCATTACGCCAACATTATACGAACAGACAACTATACTACGTAGAATTGCGCTAAGATATTGTCTATTGTGTTAAAGGTAAATGTCCTGTGAATCAACAGCACACTTTATTGCGTTCACGAATCATACTACACCGGATACGTTAAAGTACAACAAAACATAAATCATTGTGTATGCATAATTCAAACCAAGCGGTATTCTTAACGTGCAAACTAATCTTGATACACACGCGAATAAAATAAAACCACTAAAGTACGTGTAATTCAAACCAAATGGTATTATTATTAACGTGCAATTTTTTCTTGATACACAAGCGAATACAAAAATACGTGTAATTCAAACCAAACGGTATTCTTAAATGCAAAATGATCCTGATACACAAGCGAATATAATAAAACCAAGTGTTTACCTTCACAATGCCTTCCTCCGGTTCCAGCTACACAGTTGCATATGTATGAATATTCATGAATCTGACATCTACCAGCGTTCTCGCAAGGATTACTTTCACACCCAAGATATCCTTGAATTAACAAACATACTCTTGTAATTATCAAAATTATTTGTTACAAACATTCCAAATAAAACAGTTTACAGTATCATTGCTACTGTATCAAAACTAAACTATTCAGAATAATAGTTGTACAACATCCAGTGACAATTGCTGTCAGTGATGTTCTAATGATAACATTTCGCAGATATATATATATATATATATATATATATATATATATATATATATATATATATATATATATATATATATAGTCTGATACGCGACTAAACCATTTCAATGGCTTGGTTACAGTTGAGGTCTCAATATCCTGGTCTCATGGTCTTGTGTGTCTGGAAGCCACGAGGGATGTTTTGCATACTCTTCTTCAATACAGAAGTAAACATTTCAGTTAATTCACTGGGAGACGCAATTTCTGGAAGGGAAGGAGATCATTTCGGCATTCCACTCATGTTACACCTCCCTGTTTGACCAATAACGCGTGTACCTTTAGATGTTTCTATCTGCGACTAAGATAGCAAATAGAGTGTGTATATATATATATATATATATATATATATATATATATATATATATATATATATATATATATATTATGTCCGTCATTGCAGTCATGACACACTCCGCAAAAGTGGACCCAAACACACAAGCTATATTTAGCTTACTAATTTGTACAACTGGGGTACATCTTTCGGATTTGTGATTCTCTAATATGATAACGATAATGCTATGTTTATGTAGAATATTTTAATGGGTGATATTTTAGTCTGAATTGTACTGGGTTTTTTTCTGATTGCATGCTGACAAACATCAATCATACCGATACATTGTGTCAAACTTCCATCAAATAGTTATGACATATTGTGTTTGTGTATTTTTATTGTACCGACGGAATGGATATCGAGCTTGGATAAAAAGAAAACATTAAAAGAATATTTTGTAACATTAAAACTTGCCTTCTGTACTCGATTGGCTTGGTGTCCGAGCGGACCCCAGTCGAAAATAAATTGAATTCTACAGCAATAACAAATCAAATAATATCTGCTCTTGTTGAGGACGTATGTGGAGGTGACAACCGACTAAAGAACAAAAGAATAACTTATTTATTCAGAAAATATCACACACAAAAATACCACATCGACCCTGTTATACATATGAATGTGTAGACGTTTTATATTGTGAACAATTACTTTCACACTTAGCTCCAGAATACCCTTCTTTGCAGATACACTTCCCATATCTGATGCAAGTGCCGTCGTTTCTACACGGGTTACTTGCACACGTCACGTAGTCCGCTATAACAACGAAGTGACCAACTTCAACAAGATAAAGTATTACGTCACAGTACTAGCTGTGGCTGTTTTAGGGTGGTTGAGGACATCGATATATACGGGTGCCATGTCTTGAGTGCCTGCCACCATTCGTTAGTTGACTAACTATGATTGAATTAACGCAGCTTATGCACGAATCTGTTATGTGTGTATCTGCATATGGTTGGAGACGTCGAAATGAGATTATTGCTTGGTTCATATGTCAGTCCGTATGGAGTGTGCTGATGGTTTGGGCCACAAAACAAGTGTGTATGTGCGTGTGTTCGTGCATGAGTGCGTGCGACCGACCGATCGACCCAGACTATGCGTGGGTCCGTCGGTCCGTCGGTCCGTCGGTCCGTCGGTCCGTCCGTCCGTCCGTCCGTCCGTCCGTCCGTCGTTGGTCCGCCCGCCCGCCCGCCCGCCCGCCCGCCCGCCCGCCCGCCCGCCCGCCCGCCGCCCGCCCGCCCGCCCGCCCGCCCGTCCGTCCGTCCGTCCGTCCGTCCGTCCGTCCGATTGTTGAGCAATACTTACAAACAAGTCTGTGGCCGATGATGACAACTTCACACAGACACAGCGCGTAGATTTTCCAAGAACCCGGCTTCCGTTTGATGACCAAATGGCGACCGATAGTATTGCAAGGAAGAGTAATTGTCTCTGCCGTGACGTGTTTGACGTCGTGTCTTGCACATACTTTGTGCCCTTGAAACTCATATTGGCTCACATTCACCGAGAATGCTTGGAGTGTTTGTAAATTGACACCTGTAAGAAGATATATATCGATGACACGATGAACCATATTGGCAAATCTAGCATCACTGTAACTTAAGAGGGTCGCACGATTTTCAAGGAATTTAGACGCAGCAGGTTTCTGATGAATTATTCCCAGCTGGAGCGGTTTAAGCAAATGAGGGCGGCGTTGGTGGTGTCAGTGCTAGGAGTGACCCAGGCATGTGCGGGTGAGTCGGGCCGGTGAGTTGGGCCGTCTTCTCGGGCGTCGCCACCCTGCTGGATTTGGGTCAGAATCCGGATGGTGCAGATCATGCACTGGAGTTGGCCGAGTCTATCTCGTGTAGAGCAGTTTATGATGAGCTGATGTCAGGAGAAACGTTGCAAACGGCGCTGACATCGCGTGTCGAATATGTTGAAGCGACGGCGAATTCTGAAAGTTGTTGTCCAAGATTCAGCGTCACAAACAACAACGGGGAAAATGGAGCACGGTATAAAAATCATCTTTTGTTTGCTGCTGATGCGTCGTTTTTCGTAGAGCGCAATGCTTCAGGGGTAAAGCTTCGGAGACTCTCGACTACAAGAACCCGGGTTCGAATCCTGTGCTGCGGTGTTAAAACCATGGGCAAGTTTTTCACTCTAGATTGCTCCAGTTCGCTCAGCTGTATAAATGAGTACCTGGATACAGACAGTGGTGGATAGGTGTACGAGCAGCCTTCGCACATTAATTGTAGCCTATGGCTGGATGCTCGGCAGAGAAGCAGAGATGGTGTCTAAGTGAACAGATCTGTCAGGGAAGTAAAGTGTAAAGCGCTTTGAACGGTCCTGTAGACTGGATACTGCGATATATAAGAACTTGAATTTACTTATTTGTTTACCGACGAGAGGATTCGATAAACGACACACGTTATGGCAGTTTGGAGATGCGGGATGTAACGTATTTGGTTGATGGTCCATAGTTCGTCTATTACTGACCCTAAGTAGGTAAGCGAATCCGTAAATTCAGCACGTTCGTTTAGGATATGCAGTACAGGTGAATAAGTCAGTTCAGGAGTGACAACCATGTGATTAGTCTTTGTCCAGCTTATGCTCCTGGTGACGTCGTCTGCTCCTTCCTGTGATATTGTCAAACCTGTTGTAGTCCAGCGGATGTGGACGTGAATACGGCGATCTCTTTTGCGTAGACAAGGTAAGGATACTTACTCCCTGACTGGTCTTGTCTACCAATGTCGGCTGGTCAGTCGGCACATAATGTGGTCAATGACGCTGTTGAAGATATTAAACACCAGAACACGTGCCTGTCTTTCTCCAGATTCAACAGTGAATTGTTTTGGTACAGATGAGACAAGGCGTACAGATAAGCGAGTGTCGACAAATAATGTGCACATGAGATATATATGTATATCAGGGACACGAATAAATATAACTATGACATTTCGAAACTGTTTTATTTAAGTGCGACGCTCATCATTATGCTTATGCGACCTCTCTGCTATTGTATTGTACAACAACAGGAAGTACGATCCAAAGGATTAGAGAGAGAGGGGGGGAGAGAGAGACAGACGGACAAACAAACAGACAGACAGACAGACAGAGAGACAAAGACAGAGAGCACAGAGAGCACATGGAGAGAGAGAGAGAGAGAGAGAGAGAGAGAGAGAGCGCGCTTAGTGAGACAGGGGCAGCCAAACACGCAGCGAGACATGCAGCAAGACAGGCAGTTAGACAGGTAGCTAGACAGGCAGCGAGACAGGCAGAGAGAGACAGGCAGCGAGACCGGCAGGGAGAGAGACAGTGAGACATATAGCGAGACAGACAGTGAGACAGACAGACAGAGAGAGAGAGAGAGAGAGAGAGAGAGAGAGAGAGAGAGAGAGAGAGAGAGAGAGAGAGAGAGAGAGAGAGGAGGGAGGAGGAGAGGAGAGAGAGGGAGGGAGGGAGGGAGGGAGAGAGGGAGGGAGGGAGAGAGGGGGAGGGAGGAGGGAGGGAGGAGGAGGGAGGGAGGGAGGGAGGGAGGAGGGAGGGAGGAGGGAGGGAGGGAGGGAGGGAGGGAGAGGGAGGGAGGGAGGGAGTGAGAGAGAGATGCAGGCATAGAGACATGCAGCGAGACAGTAAGCGAGACAGACAGAGAGACATACATAGAAACAGGCAGAGGGCTGACGGGCGAGCGATGTTATTGACGACATTTTATGTACTCACCATGTGTTCCGTACAGAGTGATTTTCTCTATTTTATACAAATCTTTCAGGTCAACTCTCCACGAATAACCGTCTTGACTTCCAGCTTCAGCATATGCGCAATGTTTGTGCCCCATAATGGGGTCAGTATTTCCATCAACGGCATTCATGGCCCTGTACTTTCGGGCCTTCCAACCCATGCCTTGGTGCGCAAGTTTGTTGTAGGCAACATTTCCTGAAATAATATTATAACCAACTTGGGTTCATCGGGTATGACGTCACGTCTGGCTCAATTTGTATTATTTAAATACGTGTAGTTTAAGTTAAAGTTTCTTGCATATTTGAACATTTGAACATTACCAAGTAATTTGGACCACATTGTTAGGCAGAGTGGACGTTCACCATAATAATAAGAAATCTAAATATAACGAGCCACTGTTTAATTAAGAGGAACAACTGTGAAATCCCAATGCTGGCTTGAAAAATATACAACCATAGATGTCTTTACGCAAAATAGTCCATTATTTGGACCGACATGTATAAGTGTAGCCTTTGTTCTGAACTCTAGAGATCATATACAATCACTTGAATGTACATTACATATGCTATTTATTAATACTAACATATACGTACCCCATATATTTATGAGGATCTAATCAGAGTTATTTCATAATTATTACATATTATGTACTAAATCAGTAACACCTGTTTGGGTAAATTTTTGCAAACAGACTGTTATGTTACGGAACTAGAAGAGATAATTTCTTATAAAAATACACTGGCAGTTTCAAAAATAGCATAGAAGACGTGACTATCAAAAAACACACGTACTGTCTGCACTGACTGTATATTAATTATCCTATCCGTGACCGTGTGTGCAGTCTGCACTGAGTGTATATTAATTAACCTTCCGTGGCCGTGTTTTCTGTCTGCAGTGACTGTAAATTAATTATCCTTCCGTGACCGTGTGTACTGTCTGCACTGACGGTACATGAATTATTCTTCCGTGACCGTGTGTATTATATGCACTGACTGTACATTAAATATTCTCCCGTGACAGCGTGTACTGTCTGCAGTGACTGTACATTAAATATCCTTCCGGGACAGTGTGTACTGTCTGCACTGACTGTACATTAATTTTCCTTCCGTGACCGTGTTTACTGTCTGCACTGACAGTACATTAAATATCCTTCCGTGGCCGTGTGCACTGTCTGCACTGACTGTACATTAAATATCCTTCCGTGACCGTGTGTACTGTCTGCACTGACTGTACATTAAATATCCTTACTGACCGTATGTATTGTCTGCACTGACTGTTAATTAATTATCCATCCGTGACCGTGTGTACTGTCTGCACCGACTGTACATTAAATATCCTTCCGTGACCGTGTGTACTGTCTGCACTGACTGTACATTAAATATCCTTACTGACCGTATGTATTGTCTGCACTGACTGTTAATTAATTATCCTTCCGTGACCGTGTGTACTGTCTGCACTGACATACATTAAATATCCTTCCGTGACCGTGTGTACTGTCTGCACTGACTGTACATTAATTATCCTTCCGTGACCGTGTGTACTGTCTGCACTGACTGTACTTTCAATATCCTTCCGTCACCGTGTGTACTGTATGCACTGACTGTACACTAACTACCCTACCCTGACCGTGTATACTGTATGCACTGACTGTACATTAAATATCCTTCCGTGACCGTGTGTTCTGTCTGCACTGACTGTACATTAAATATCCTTCCGTGACCGTGTGTACTGTATGCACTGACTGTACATTAAATATCCTTCCGTGACCGTGTGTTCTGTCTGCACTGACTGTACATTAAATATCCTTCCGTGACCGTGTGTACTGTATGCACTGACTGTACATTAAATATCCTTCCGTGACCGTGTGTACTGTATGCACTGACTGTACATTAAATATCCTTCCGTGACCGTGTGTACTGTCTGAACTGACTGTACATTAAATATCCTTCCGTAACCGTGTCATGACCATATAAATTTAGTCAGAATTCTTTCATATGACATTTATGTACTAAATCTGTAAATCCTAGTAGGTTAAATTTAGAGACAAAACATTGTTGCGGAACTAAAACAGATGTTTCTTACGAAAACAAACTGTAAGAATAAACACGTCATAAAACTTGCCATAATCAAAATTCGTGTTTCCCATCTGCGTGCTTAATAATGTTTCTGTGACATGACCAGAGGCAGATCATATCACGGAAAGCTACGCCTTATAAGATGTATTAAAACACAGTGGGGGCGAGTTTTACCTAAATTAGTTCATGTGTGTATATTTTATATTTAATTAGATATTCGAAAATTACTCATTTCAGATTGACACCCATAAAGCCAGAGGAGTATCAGTGTGAATCAGTCACACTGCTTCTTATGTGCATTTAAACGAGCACTGTTTTATGGAATGAAATGTTTAAAATACATAGTCTCGTCGGAAGAGCGGAGTGCTGTGCACCCACCGGAAATATACTTTTAATTGGTTTCACTAGATCGGAAAAAAATACGTAGCAAACGGTTTTCTATTAAAAAGTCAGCAAAATGTCCCACGTATCATTTTTATGTATATTAGTGCCGCCATTATTGAAAAATGTATTTGTCACCCTATCTCAGCCAATGTTGCAGATAACTGACGACATAAGCTACTGTTATGAGGGTCAGCGACCATAATAAAACTATTGTGACAAGATCACAAGTGTCTACGAGAATTTAATATGCAGATTAGTTCCGCTATTATTCAGACATCTATTGTTCACGTTATCTCGGCCAATATTGCAAGTAGCTGCACAAATAAGGTCTCCAGATCCACGTGAATATTCGGTCGTGAAGCAGAGCCATGAGACAAATCTATCCACAACGGCTGCACGTCACACACACACACCCACGCACACACACACACACACACACACACACACACACACACACACACACACACACACAACACACACACACACACACACACACACACACACACACACACACACACACACACAAAACACACACACACACACACAACACACACACCACCCACCACACACACACACACACACACACACACACACACACACACACACACAACACACACACACACACACACACACGAACACACACACGAACACACACACACACACACACACACCCACACACACACACACCCACGCACACACACACACCCACGCACACACACACACACACACCCACACACACGACACACACACACACACACACACACACACACACACACACACACACGAACACACACGCACACACAAACACATAAATACACATACATAGAGGCATGTATGTATATATATATGTATGTATGTATGTATGTATGTATGTATGTATGTATGTATGTATGTATGTATGTATGTATGTCTGTGTGTATGTATGTATGTATGTATGTATGTATGCATGTATGTTTAGATAATAAGGATAACACACCATCTGTCTCCTAGAACAATCAACTCGTAGTCATTGTAACATTCTGCTATTGTTGTTGTTGTATTTTAATCAGATTTCCTAACCTTTAGTTTGGATGACATGCGAGAGAAAGACAGGCATGGTATTATGTAATACTCGACGATGAAAGAAGGCCGAGCTAGCTCCTATATAGACAAGGACATATCCGGGGTGTCGACCCTTAAAGGCAGAGTGAGGGTTAGAATGCTGGTAAAGCCACGAAGAACGTTGGAACGCCGCATGGCGACAGATGCGAAGTAACATGGTGTGTAGTAACTTTATTCGGAGGAAAGTGCCGAAGAATGTTTACTTTGAGTTTCCGACGTGATATCGTATGTTACGATTCCGTCTATCGGCCGCCCGGGCGCTTATCGTGGCGCCACATATCTTCACTCGTTATCGCTCGACGTGCGGCGAATTCCGTGAACCCGCGACTATCGGGTATTCGTCCGACATCGGCCCGTCTATCGTCCGACCAACCGTATAGACATCTTCATTTTCGCTTGACGTGCAGCGAATTCTGTGAACCCGTGGCTATCGTGTATTCGTCCGACATTGGCCCGTCTATCGTCCGCCCAACCGCACAGATATCTTCGTTTTCGCTCAACGCGCCGCGAATTCCGTGAACCCGTGACAATCGTGAAACCGTCCGTCATCGGCCCATCTATCGACTGACCAGGCGCTACGTCATCAATAGACTCTACATATCCATGTAACCCGGGTTAGTCTGTCATTGATAGGAAAGTTGTATGTTGCCTCGTATTTAACGTGGAGTTAATGTTACGATTATATTTGTATCGTGTAAAAGTACGAACCGTTCGTTATTTCTGAGCGCCCCGTAGATTGCGCCGAAATACTGCCTTTGTATTTGTTTCCATTTTTTGCTGGGTTTAGGTATCGATTGTAATAATTCCATTAATAAAGTTGGTCCTTTTTCGCCGTTCTTGGTTGTTTAGGTTATGCTACATACGTATTATTCCCAAATGTTAACCATAACATCGTGAACCCGACTAGACCTGAGCCATCTAGTCTGGAGACCTCGTCAATCCGTGACAGTCATTATAAACTTAAGTATGTTTGTGTATGTGCGTGCGTGTGCGTGCGTGTGTTTGGGTGTGTATGTGAAACTGTTCCACTCACCTGTCTGACACGCAGGCCCGTGCCACTTGTACTGGGAGGGATGACCGTCCATACAGTGACCACCTCCGATACACGCGCCTGTGCGTGTATCGCAGCCCTTGGTACAGTGACAAGGCAATATGCACTTTCCCTGACTTGTTGGCGTAGTGGAGAATATGCAACGTTTTCTTGTATCAACTAAAAATAAGACCTTACATACGAATAGACAAATATACCTGAACTGTACGAAGCAGATTAGAAAGATACGGCTAGGGGAATATTGGAACCCACCTAGTATTCCTAGTGGGTTTTGCAACACGTAAAACAAAGTTGTTAATATTACAATCATTTAAGTGAGATAAAAATATAAAAAAGAAAAAATTATTCGGGTAAAATATGTTTAATAAGTATATGTGTATGTATAATTGGCAGGGATTGAAACATGCTAAATATATGTGTTTTGTTTATGTGGTGGAAGACCAGGCACTTCCAAATGTATACAACTATATCTTTATGCATGGCTGCTAACGCATGAGTATGTATAGTTTCCTTGCAGTTGAATTAGCTAGCATTTACTATATTATTGGGTTGATAAATGATAATTTGTACGGTGCTAAGGTATAGACGGTCTTTCTTAAGCGATCTGGATACATCAATTGTGAACATTTAGAGAGTATAGGTTCTTCTTCTTCAGCCGTACCTCAAAATCTTGTCATTTGGAACCCACATATGTTGTTATGTATATATTATGCAAGTTGTGTCACTTGGTGACATGTTCATTATAGATATATAGCTGTTAATTAGGTCGTTGGTGACATGCTGTTAATTAGGTCGTTGACGACATGCCTTACTCACTCAGTCACTCATGCTGTGACCTGATATCGTCGGGGTGGCATGGCTGACGATTATATTGTCAGAGCTGTGTCTGTCTTTCACTCTTCTGATCAATCAAATTTCACAATGGAAGCTATTGTCATTGGTGGCGTTTCCAGTCGTCCGTGTACCACATTATGTGTATTACCTTCCGTCACAAAGGACCGGTTGAGACATTTCGCGTTTCGATAATCGATGAATTGCTTGAGGGAGAACTGGTAAGAAGTTGGGAAAAAGGAGAGATTCTCCCACTGGACAATTAACAAAGATTCCTTGGGTCGCTCACAGGTCTCCTGTGATAATAAGTCCTACTAAATCATTGCGTCCGGATGACAACTGCTTGCTAACACAATTGTACACTTACCTTCGCATTTGAGTCCAATGTAATTTCGCCGGCATGCGCAATAGTACGAACTTCCATACACGTGGCACGCACCTCCATTTAGACACGGCTTATCATCACACGCACTGGATGAATCTGCAATCATTATATTTACAGTACCTCTGTATTCTGTCAAAACGACCATCTGTTTACTACACCTGTAATGTCGTAAGACTGGGGTGAACCTGCATGTTTGTATGGGTATGGTAAGTAACTTTTATTTCACAACGCAACATGTACAAGAACAAAACTAAAGTATGTATTAAATTGTCAGCGTATTGCATTGCGTAGATATCACTTGGCTAAAAGCCTTCTTCCAGTGACACCATCATCACTTAAAATAACCATCATTACTATATATATATATATATATATATATATATATATATATATATATATATATACGTGCTGATCCAGTCGTTCGTGCCCAATGCGCAAAACCGCGGCAGTTAGTGCCCATTTACCCAATTTGATTTTACGATGCATATTCCATATTATTACATTATAAACAGCTTGCATATACTAATTAATAGTTATATGTCGAATTATATGTGTTTGCGTAGCAAAATAAAATATATACGAATGTTGGTGTCCACGAAAGGCTACTGTCGAAAAATTGTAGCATGGATGCAGTCGTTCGTAGACAGGCACGAACGACTGCAATTTAACGCACAGCATTTGGTTACGTTTTTTTCAGGTTTCTCGAGTAACTCGTCTGGTCTGATTTTATATTTTCTAATGGAAGATGAGTTTCGCAAAGTAATTTTCCAGATAAATGTCTTTATTATGAGTCAATCTTGAAATATTTAGGATATTTTCCCCTCAAATCTGTTAGCTGTTGCCTTTATTGTTTTATTTTGCGAAAAGAACTTACACCAATACAAGTTCAATCAAATGAGTTTAAACATCCAGTGGACAGTTTTTCGTAACTGTTACATCTATATATAAATTATAAAGCAATAAGATTTTACATGGTCATTTATATGTGTATTATATGACGATATAGTAAGCTGTTTGTCCAATTTATTACCCTGTAACTATACGAAATGTTTTAAAAGTGCAGTGCACTTGACAACGGTGTATTCCTTTTAGATTTGAGAGCAAACCGATAAATTCTGTAGTATAGTCTAAATGCCTCCAATCGACTCGTCTGCCAGTTAAAGGGATACTCCAGGCAGTGAGAGTGTCACCGTATTAACGTACATATGTATACTATATTGGTTGTGCCAAGTAACTGTGCACAAAGATCATTAATAAACAATTAGTTATAGTTTACTGGTATCAAAAACATGCTATCTTAGATTCAGGGCGCTGCCATCTTGAGACTTATGCGCCAGTGACGTAAGCCAAATCGTTTACGTCACTGGCGCTTTGCTGAATAAGGCAAGGTTGGCGGAATCTTCGCTAATAATTGCGATTGTGACGTAAGCAACCCGCGACATACTGGATACATCACTTCACTTCACTTTCACTTTACTTTATTGTCCTTAAAAAGGGTATGCATTTTACAACTCATGATCACATCTAAAATATATGGGATGGTCTCAACAAAATGCAAATGAATTTCCAGATGTATCCACTACAAGAACAATTCAACCGGGTGACATCAATATGACTCATTTAGCATTCAACATTCTAATGGCCACCGGCACAAAACTCCTGCTATAGCGACATGTTTTACATTTTATACAACGGTATCTCCTTTGAGACGGAAGTACATGGAAGAACGTAGAGAGCGGGTGATCAGACTCAGTAGCGACAGCACGAGTTTTCTTCAAAATTGCATGGTCGATTATTTCGGAGAGCTTTGGTGTAGGTAAACCAATGATCTTGGCAGAAACATGTGAGATTTTCAGAAGCCTGTTACGGTTTCTCACAGAAAGAGCAGGGTAGTAACAAATGCTGCAGTAGGTTAAGAGAGGCTCAATTATGCTACGGTAAAGGCGTAGAAGAAGTAGTGGATCAACATAGAAAGCTCGTAACTTTCGAAGAACGTGCAGTCGCTGCTGAGACTTCTTTTGCACGGCTGTAACATGCTCTGTAAATGACAATTTTTCATCTAATATAACACCGAGGTATTTGAATGAATCAACCTGTTCCACAGGTTCACCGTTGATGACAATAGGACTAATAGGACAGTTCTATTCGACGGAAGTCGATGCACATTTCTTTCGTTTCATGACGTTTCATTTCATGACGATGGACGTTAGGGCCACAGGTCTGAAGTGGTTTAACTATGACGGTGATGACATTTTAGGGACGGGTACCACTACAAACGTTTTCCAGATGGTTGGAATCACACCTATATCCACAAATTCGATCAGTAGTTGAAGGGACAAATAATCTGTCCAAACGACCTGACATCTTTTTCAAATGCGCAAAGGCCTGTTTAGTGTTCATGCAGCTAAACTCATTTTCAACCTTTTCGCGATACCTTTGTTTTGCTTGCGAGATTTGTGTTTGTAGCTGTCTATGTGCGTTTTTCATTGTGTGTATGTCCTTAGAGCGGTATGCGATTTGTTTTTTCTTAAGCGTGTTTTTTATATCAGACGTGATCCAAGGCTTTGAATTAGGATAAACAGTCACAGTTTTCATTGGAATGGTAGAGTCCATGCAAAAGGTAATGTAGTTAGTAATGATAGAAGCATGTTCATTTAAGTTCACGGAATCAGGTGCAAACACACCCCAATCTGTGCAAGCCAGAGATCCCTGGAGCTGCATGGTGGCATCCTGCGTCCATTGTCGAACCTTGACCTTGGTCGGCTTGACTCTCTTCAACAGTTGTCGATACGCTGGGATGAGGTTGATGACATTGTGATCGGCTCGACCGAGGGGAAGGTGAGCACGAGCAGAGTAAGCACTGGGAATATTCCCATAGCATAAATCTATTGTCTTGTTGTTCCTTGTTGGCACATGAACATATTGATGAAATGACGGCAACGCAGTATCCGACGTGCAGCTGTTAAAGTCGCCCATAACAAACACAGGAGCGTCCGGGTAGCGTAACAACATTGACTGCAGGTAAGAAGCTATTGTGTCGGCTGCGGCGAGTGCGTCTGCACTGGGTGGAACATAAACACAACATAATACAATGTTGCTAAATTCCCGCGGTAAATAGAACGGGCGAACAGACAGCGTCAACAGTTCCAAGTTCGGTGAACAGAGTGTGGTGTGTATTTTAACGTTGGAACACCACCGATTGTTTATGTAAATGCACAAACCCCCTCCCCTCGTCTTGCCCGATTCTTTGGTTCTGTCTGAACGGACACAGTAAACCCGTCCAGAATGATGTCATCGTCTGGACGGGTAGAGTCCAGCCATGTCTCGCTAAAGGCCATCACGCAGGCCTCTCGATAGACGTTGTCGTATCGGCACTTTGCGTGAAGCTCGTCAATTTTGTTGTACAACGACTGGACGTTTGCAAATACAACATATGGTAGGGGTGGTTTTGCTGGTCGTCTACGAAGTCTGTTCTTTACACCACCACGCCTACCTCGTTTGCGTTTCTTGGACGCATCTTGTGTGGTGTTGACAGTCGGCATCAGCGGCCGTGAAGACGGCGGATATGGAGGCGGGCGTAGCCGAAGCAGTTCATTCCGCGTGTAAACGAACCCGCCATGTTGTTGGGTGTGGTCTTCGGCTCGAAGACCAGAACATAAGTCGCTCAAGAGTACGAACAAGCATAACAATATATACAATACCTTTACCATTGAATGCATGCTGCACTAAAGAAGTCAATGTCGCATTAAGATTTGTAGAACGAGTTTGTAGATATGTAAATAAACATTAGAAAACAGCTGGAGATCAGCGAGTCGTGTGTCGCAGCCGAGCAGCGCCACCTACCCCTCAGCCATCAAATACCATTGAACAGACAGGATGTTCGAACGTGCATGTGCCAGTGACGTAAGCGGTTTACGTCACTAGCGCATAAGTCTCAAGATGGCTGCGCCCTGAATCCAACATGGAGTGTTTCTGATATAATTATACTATCATTAATTGTTTATTAACAATCTTTGTGCACAATTACTATGCACAACCAATATATTATACAGATGTATGTAAATGGTGTGAATCTCTCACTGATTGGAGTATTCCTTTAAACGCGTAAACATAACATTATTACAGATGTACATATCCATGTAAAATCAACTATGCGTACCTACCAGATATTATTATTATATCACTTACCTACGCTTCGTCTGTTTTTTGGTTATGTGACAACAAATTCAACATATCTGATGCGCGTGTGTTATCATTGCATGTCGGCCATAGCCACCACGAGTAAGGGATTTAAAATAATAATAATAACATATGTGTGCGAAAAGTATCTATATTTTAACAATCAAAAACTAAAATAAATCAAACTATTCACATTAATTACCAGTGAAATAGCGATGTAATTAAATACATATTTTTCAATCACCTTCTCATTTCGAATTTACCCAAAATCTAATCGAATGTACTCATAATCTAATGGAATTGTTAAGCCATATGTTTGCACAAATTGAAGAAAACGTGTCCTATTGGTTTAGAATATAGGATTACCTTGCAAATGTGTCTTCTGGTGTTTGTAAAATACGGCATGTTTTGAATTAAATGTTCGAAGGGCGGGCCGGCCATTATAGGGGCTTACTAATTACATGATCTCTGTTCCAGCGTTATATAAACATAACATATTTTTATTAAAATATCGGATTAGCAAATTACATAAATACATTATTAAATGGTATATTTACATGCAAATGGTCGTAAAGTATACACAATAAACATATCCAGTACGCAATTTGAGATGTTTGTCTCGACATAATTTACCAAAGTGTCATGGTTCTTTCAATTATTCTTCGTAGCTGACGACAGAAATAATATGCGCCTTTTATATGTTATGACATGGGTATCTAAGTTACAAAAAAACAATCCAGTATATGATTACATTCATAATGTCCATCGTTGGGCGTAGGCCTAAGCATGTAATTGTCTGGCTCTATCATCCGCCAGATGGTGCCCTTCCAGTTCTCGTTTTGTTTCGTTTCTCATCGATCATCTCCACAATCTCGTTGTCATCTGAATCGTTTCCATTCGTATGAGTACGAAATAATGAATGATATGCATTGTCCATCGGTGTGCCCTGTCCATGTCTTCTTCCGTCTTATGATTTGTTCAATCAAGTCTATGGCGTCCCTTACTCAGATGTTACGTTGTTGTCTCTATGTGTACAGCAGTTAGCCTGCTTTTACCTGAATGCTGAATATTCACGTTTCAGAGCCTTATGGGATTGGCAGAAATATGCTTGTTAACTCCGACTGCGTCTACCCTTGAGTTTGTTACGGAGCTAGGTGAAGGGTGATCGCTCAGAGTGTGGCTCTTTCAGCACTACAAACTCAACAAATACGCCATGAAGATCACGGAGAGGGTCTAGAAGTGAGAGTAAGATAACAAGTGCGGATCAATAAAATGCAGATTAGGTATTATGTCATAGAATGAAACGATAGATGCCATCTCCATCGTAAGACAAATGCAGGCGAAACATCTGGCTACTAAGAAGTTCTACCCAGAAAAAGGCGTTTGACAGGGTACCAATGAAGGCAATAAGATGGATCATGGGGAAATCGTGTATATGAGTAGTTGGTGAGAACAGAGATGACATTGTACAGTGAGGCGAGTACCGTGGTGAGGACGGGGCAAGGAGACAGCAACAGCTTCAATGTGAAGGTGGTGGCGCGTCAGGGCTCAGTATTCAGTCTTCTGCTGTTTGCCATTGTGATAGACAGAGTGACAAAAACGGCGAGAGGAGAACTGCCCTGGGAACTGCTATACATAGACATTCTCGCCCTTACGGCAACCATCAAGGAAGAACTTAGAAAGAAGCTATGGAACGACACACGGGCTACGACTGAAAATGAACGCTGGGAAGTCGAAGATGACAGATAGCATAGGTGAGAGATGTAAGAGTATGTTGCATGGAATCTGTAGCAAGGTTTGCTGTTATCTCGCTTGAGCGTACGAAGTGGGTTCACGAGGGATGCAGTGGTATGAAGGGTAGGCTGCAGGTATATCTCAGGGAGAGGTACCACCTGCAGAGGCGATAGAAGATGACCAGGAGGTGGTTGGATAGATATGCAACATAGTAGACCTATTCTGCCACATGTGGGGGACCTACCGTGTTCGAAGGATGTGGTACATGCAACATCAAGAGTAAGATGTGCCTGGCTGAAATTCAGGGAGTAAACATCCTGAACACAAAGTGTTATCATCACGCAACAGCCTAGCGAATCACAACATCACCGTGATCAAAATTGGCGACTGCGACATAACGCCATGTTCTACTGGCAGAAACATTGGCGTTATATTTGACACATAAATGTTAATGGTCAGCCATGTAAAATATGTCTGCTGCACATCATACTACTATATAAGGTATATTGCGTCGATTCGATCATGTCTCATCCAGAAAGCTGCTGTCCGTCTTGTATATTCTCGTATCATACCGAGAATTGACTACGCGAACGGTGTACTGTATGATCTCCTAGACTGCCTAATATCTAAGCTACAAAGAGTGCAAAACACTGCCTCTAGATTAGTGGTCCGCTGCCACAGATAGGAACATATCACACCAGTTCTCATGAAACAGCACTGGCTTCCCGTGAAACAAGGCGTTCAATACTCAATCCTGCTACTTGTGTTTCGTACACAACATGGACTGGCGCCACCATGCATCACCGACCTACTCGAACAAAAAGCTACTTGGGTGTTACGCTCAACCACGAACAATGATTTGTAACTGCCGCTGTGGTGGTCCCAGATTCGACCAGTCCAGGGTTCGTCTAAACGCATATCGCGCATGCGCGCGCATGCGCAATGATCGCTTTTATCTGTTCTGACGCGCTCTGACGTAGTGGCAACGGCATGCGTCATGCCCGGGCCGAGATTCGACTAAATAACACAACACGTTCGAGTGAGTGAAAATAATCACATAAGTTAATCCATTTCTATTTAATATGTGCGTGATAACAATATTATTTCAATACTTGATGTATTACTAACGGAAACTACGTTAGTAACAAAGGCGAATCCTGACTCGGTACGAATCTGGGACCGCTACCGTCGCGATCCCAGATTCGTACGAATCCTGGACTGGTCGAATCTGGGACCACCACACCGCCATCTCGCAACCGATACGGGGACATAATTGTCTCAGTAGTTGGTCCACGACTGTGGCATTCTCTCCCAACTGAGATGAAGAAAACCTGTTGCCTAGTGACTTTTAAGTCTATTGAAAACCCACCCTATTCCGGGCGGTGTATGGTGTGTAAACATCTGTCAGTTTATTATTTATTAATTATTTATTTATTTACCTATTTATTTCTTGTACATGCTTTATACTAATTTAACATAATGTCATAATGTCTGTCATTATTTTATTAACAATATGCCATTTATTTTAATAATCGTCTATAATTAACTTATTTATTTTATCATGTATTACTATTACTATATATACCTGTTTTATGTATTTCATTTACCTTAACTAATTTAATATTATAATTCCACGATACATGTATACATATTCATGTACAGCGCCTCCGAATGGATATTATCTAGATTTAGGGCGCTTTAATTTTATAAATGTCGATTATGTATGTCAACATGCAAACTGCAAAGCAAACTTTGTTGTTTCACCCAAAATTTCACCCAGGCAAAATATCACCGGCTTAACGCGGACCTCCTTCCTTTAAACGTTACCTGCGAAACATCCGACTAGCTGACCAGAAACAATGATGAATAAATAACGCATAGATAAACACATTTTTACGCGTTAACTTATGTTATGCCAATTGAAAGAAAGCCGTTCTGTAAAAACGATTTCCGGTCGCGAGCGCATTTCAAGCAACGTACTGTAGAAGCTCACGACCGGAAATGAATCGTTCTTTAGAGTTTGCGAAAGTGTGTGCTGGCCAGCCGGCGAGTCGAACACATCAATCAAATCATGCCGATGTTTTTCTATATAGGAAGAAATATTTGCAAAGTATATCGAATTTAAAAATCTGTAACACTTATTTTATTCCACTTGTTACAAATGGTTAAAACGCTATATTTTTGCGAAATACTTACAAAATATACACCGCGAGATGAAGATTTCGCGGGAACAAATTGCCGTGCTGCGAGTCGAAATACTAACGTAGTGGAGGTAATAATTACAAGATTTCACAATATTTACATCCGAGAGTGAATTCCAGATGGCGAGTGGACAAAGAGGCCTTCGGCATACTGAGAGTCCAGCCCATATTTCGTTGTCTATGTGTATTATTATGCCCTTCTGAGATATGTTTATATGTTGTAAACATGCCACACCCCAACAGGGACCATTACGCAATGGGGTCCAATGAGTATTTCGTGTTATATTAATTATCAATTATCACAAAACCTCATTTTACATCTTTATCAATCAGATTGTTTGTGTAGATGCCAAATGCACTTGCTTTGCGTATTCTATGTTACATCTGGCTGTAATTAATTCCAAAAACTGCTGACATGGTTTTATGTTTATAGTTTATCAAGTAATGTATACAAAAACTAATACGGCCTGTAAGTGGGTCATGATACATGGCGAGAATCCGCGCGACTGGAGCTGATTGGGGACTGGACACAATAATAATATTCTAACGATGGATAACAGTGTAGCTTCCGACTGATGAATATTGCGAAAATCAGGTCATAAATATATTGTGTTATACCTTTCTTATCTTAAATGTCCGATTTAATATTGAGTTTACCACATTATCATAGACATATAGCGATTTATGTAGTGCAGATAATAGACACGATTTTAGGCCGTATGTGTCTTTATGCGATTTGCATTTTACATTGCTGTACGTTGAGGTTTCAATAAGTACTTATATCTGACAAGTTGTCTAAATGCACATAATCATAACACATCATGTATACGTTTGCTCCAAACAGGTTGTACTGCGCGTAAAATGGCACTCTTCTTTATTATTCAAGATCGCCAAATAAGTTCAGGTACTTGCAACCACCATAATAATCGATTAAAATTCATGATTTCCGTGATCATTGTCACCGGCAACATGTTCCATTGCTTCTGCTTGTAATAATCCTTCGAACAGTATAACTGGTCCTATATGTTAACATGGAGAATATGGACTTCCTGCGCCCAACTGCCCCCAGCCTCATTTTCGAGCGCGAGACTTACACGCCCTATTACATAAGTCATAACGTTTGACAATCGCAGACTGACTAGATATTTGTGTTAAAATAAATATAGAAATAGTATTAGAGGAAATTCCACAAATTTGTTTGGTATAGAGATTCCTCTGTAATTACACTGAACAAATTGCATGGTATCAGTAAGATCTAAACTGTTAAAGAATATGCTATTATATATAGAGCTTGTTTCTTGATTAACTAATATGGTATGTATATGTTGTATTCTCTTTATATGCCTTATATTATATATTGTGCTGAAGTATGGGGTAACACATATGCTATAAATGTTCACCTTTTAGTTATATTATAAAAAAGGATACAATATTACTTTGTGGTTCTAAAATACTTGATCTTACAAGTTTACCTTTTCACAAGATGCATATTATTATAAAGTACCCGATTTAATCAAGCTAAACACTGCTATAATAATGTATGACATATATTACTAATGAATGTACAACAGCTGTTCAGAATTCATGAATTACTGTATTCACCCAAGCATAAATATACGTTTAAGCAAACGTATGCACGTGCCAACCTATAGAGTATATAATTACACTTTGGACCTCCCTCGGTTGTTCACTGGTAAGTTGTAGGAATGTTCATCAGTAAAAAAATAGTATACATATAATAAACTATTGAATAATCTCAGACCATTTTTGCAGAAAACGTTACACAAATAAGGTAACCTAAATAAACACTCATAGTGTGTCTCTAAGGTTATCGATTACAAAATGTTCCAGTATTTTCTTTCCATAATTACTAAATATTCCAGTATTTTCTTTCCATCAAATATTATATGGTTATACATGTAACTGTGGTGTTGCACCTTTTCTTATTGTATTCTCTTTCCATGTGTTATAAATTTAGTTAAAAAAATTATATCGTATCGATTATATTTCTCTGTGCCAAAAAGTAACCGGCAATGTTCTCCGACAACGTGTCATTATGGTACAAATTGAATATTTTCCACCAGGTGGATTTCAGTGAACCTTTTCTCTGGTAATATTCGCATGAAGTACTAAATAAAAACGTTATAATCATTTATTTTGCAGTTTGTTTGGTGTCAAATCACAGATTCATGGGATAGACCAAAAATCGTGGTACGCGCCAATTACCATAATCTGCAAATGTGTTAAAAGTAACAACATAATGGCTTTTATATTAATTGAACGTTTAGATATTAGAGACCGTTATTTAAGTTTCCAATTGTATATATCTTCATTATCATTTGACTACGATAACTAACTCACACAATATAAACTACGTACATTTTTTTAGCAATGTTATTGATGTACTCTATATAAGAACAAAACCATTTGTGTTCTGGCCTGAGCGAGAGGAACTGCAAAAGACAATGCCAATGCAATTGCGGAAATATTTTGGGAAAAAAGTTGCTGTTATCATGCCGACATTTTTATCGAAAGACCCTCAAGCTTCATGGCCAGAGCACAAACATGGTCTTCTTACAAGCGCCACAACACAGTACAGTTTTTAATGGGCATAACACCACATGGTGCAATTTCTTTTATTTCAAAGGGTTGGGGTGGGCGAGTGACTGATAAACATATCACAGAGCACTGTGGATTTCTAAGTTACATTCTTCCAGGTGATATAGTCTTAGCCAACAGATGCTTTGATATTCAAGATATTGTCGGTAGCCAATGTGCAGAAGTTAAAATTCCAGCATTCACTAGGGGGAAAGATCAGTTATCCCTTCTTGAAATATAAATGACACGAAAGATTGCTAACTGCCGCATCCATGTTGAGCGTGTCATAGGGTGTGTTCGACATAAATATACTGTACTTGGTAGCACCTTACCAATCGACTATTTAATAACTAAAGATGAAACCAACATGACAATGGTTGATAAAATGTGCCACGTTTGTTGTGCTCTAACAAACTGCTGTGAACCAATAGTCTCATTTGACTGAGAATCATCTCATCTGAATGATATTTCCCTTGGTGAGTGCTCGACACAATTGTTTTAAGAAAATAGCAACCTTGCATTGATATTGTATACAAATATCACAAATTAAAGTTAAATATTTACAAAAAAATCTTTTTTTCGTTTTTACAAATAAACAGTCACTTGTTTGTGTAATTGTAGAACATGATGTTTTAACAGGAATACCTGTTCTTGCTACTTTCTTGTAACATATAAATGTAATAAATACAATGTTGTCCATGATTTATCACAAAGAATCACCTGGACCACCTGCCCCCTTGTACTGATGTTGTGTGCAGTTAGCACAAATAAAAGTTGTTTGGGTTTTGTTTGTGAAGTTATAAAACATGGCATGGCATGTATTTATCACTATATATTATATATATATATATATATATATATATATATATATATATATATATATATATATATATATATATATATATATATATAATGTTCATTTTAGTTTCTGGTAAATAAATGTGTACAATGTTGTCTGTAGCAACATGAGTTTTCACTTTGCAGTTGTTTTCTTACTACCCTTGAATTGTGGAAGCTTCCTGCAATCTGGACAATACCACTTCTTTCTCTTGGGAGCCCTGCTTATCTTGACACACTCAAAGTGAAACCACTTGATATCACATCTGTCATTGTCACATGCCACCATATCACCCGATTCTACCTGTTCACAATAACAGAAGAGTGCACTGTTGTCACCAGAGGCATCATTATCGGTGGTTTCCGCATGTTTCAAAGTGCTGCAGCTAGATGATGACAAGTTGGTGTTTGGAAGTTTTGAAAATAAAAAATCTGGCAACCAGTTCAGGTAGAATAGCTGAGTGAAAGATATGCATTGATTTTGTACAAATCTGTTCCCAAAAGTAATTGTCCAAGGTGATAATTTCTATGTGGACGTCACATTCTGTCCATACTACAAAGTAGCATAATTCCTTTCTGCAGACACCAAGTTGTGTCTGTACTTGATAATAATACGAATGTTTATGGCTTAGTGCCAACTTGTCATCATCATTTGTTGTAAATAAAATGTTGGGTCAGTGCTCTCTGCTAAAACCTGGTCCTTCTTGCACAGTGGACACTTGATTTCCAGAAAACACGAGGTAGTTCATGATGTCGATGTACGTGGTCGACGGCAGAAGTGACACATCGTCAGTCCAGTATGACTGTTCGAATGCATACGGATCCCGGTTTCCTATCAGACTTAATTTTGCACCGTATCGGACCCTGTCTGAACTATCCAACGTATCACGATAACTAGACGCCATAACGCTCTCTTTGTTAGCTGCCATGTATCGAAAATGGTATAATTTAACTGCTATACAAGAAAATGATCGGACGACACGCGCCTAACGCAGATTGTTGTTGCGGTTGCTATTGCCAACATGGCCGCACATCCAGGAGTTGGCGCTTTTCGTGACGTCAGTGCATACCCTCTATACTCATTGGTCCCCGTTGCGTAATGGTTCCTGTGGTCTGTGCCGTGTAAAGTCGCCGTGTTTAAACAAAATCTACAACTATTTCTGAAGAGCGGAATAATATACATAGATACATTAATATGGGCTGGACTCTCAGTATGCCGAAGGCCTCTTTTTCTACTCGCCATCTGGAGTTCACTCTCGGATGTAAATCTTGTTAAATCTCGTAATTATTACCTCCACCGCGTTACTATTTCGGCTCGCGCAGTCGCTGAACGGGAATTTGTTCGCGAGAAGTCTTCGACTTCGTCTCGCGGTGTATATTTTGTAAGTATATCGCCAAAATATACCTTTTTAACCAATCGTTTGCACAAGGGGAATGAAATAAGTGATACAGATTTTTAATATCGATATACTTTGCAAATATTCTTCATATATTGCCATTATTGGAAAACATCGGCATGATTTGGCCAATATACACATTTGCAAACGCCAAAGAACGATTCAATTCCGGTCGCGAGGTTCTACAGCACGTTGTTTGGCGCGGGCTCGCGAACGGAAACCGTTGTTACAGAACGGTTTTTTCATTTGGCTTAGCTCCAGCAAAATTTATTTATCTATGCATTATTTATTCATCATTATTTCTTGTCAGCTAATCGGATGTCTTGCAGGTAACATTTAAACGAAGGAAGTACGTCTTAACGCGATATGTTGCCTTTTTTGGTCTGGGACTGGCATTGGGTGAAATTTCAGAGACAGAGTCTTAAAATACAACAAATTTTGACTTTGCAGTTCGCATGTCATTGACATTCATTATCGACGTAGCATAGTTGATTATGTCTACAACCGGGACTTATTTGGTTTTGTCTTCTGACATTTTGCACATATGACACAGTAAATACATCGATAGTCAGATGACAGATAGATCGATTATTGGGAGTAAAATACGTACTCGGTACTCCTTGCTCAAATTCCATGCTCAAGCCTCGCTTTCACACCGTGCTCATACTCAACGTAGGTCACCAAACGTTCTGAGTACGGTATCGTACTCAGACTTGAGCACGAAACGTCCAAATCCTGAATATGCTCAATAGCGTGCTCAACGCCATGGCAGCTAGCGTAGAAATTGGTCAATTTCGTTGTCAAAGTTCGTCGTATTTCACCAGATACGCACTCCGATTTCAGTGTTCGAGTGGCTTACGAGGTGTGTCTATCCATTTGAAGAGGTATTGTAACACTAATGTTTTGACAGACACTGTGTTGTGACAAAAACGGCAGTGTTTACTGAACATTTGGAAACTTGAGCGGCAGACGACGACAGGACGATAAGTGTTGCAATAGTTATGTTTTGGTGGCAGTTTTTCGGTGATGGGGACAATTCGATTAAAACAACCGAGGCGCGCGTTGCACTATGGAATTGTTTTGGGGGTCCAAATGACACGCATCATGGCGGAGGCGTTAGTTTTGTTTCGCGGAAACGATATCAAGGGAGCACTTTTTCCGGAGATAGTGGTTGAAAACAATACGAAGGATGCGCTGAAACGTTGGATTAACTGCTGTCGTCTGTCTGTTTACGTTACAAAGTGCTGCGGGCCTGGCTCGCTGGAAGTGGGATTCGATTTTGTTTGTCTGTAATAATAATGTTATGTTCTACGCCGTGGCTATGCTTACGACGAGTCGTAAGCATAAATCCAAGCTAGGCTTACGATAATCGCTAATTTTCGGTTGCGCTTGCGCAATAGGGATCGCCAGTTTGTCAGGTGTTTACGACGAGTCGTAAGCATAAATCCCTGTCTATGTTTACGACTATCGCCAGTTTGTCCCGTGTTTAAGACGAGTCGTAAGCATAAATCCCAGTCTATACTTACGACGATCACCAATTTTCGGTACATGTTTAATCGGCCGTTGTTGACTTGCTTGACTTTTTCGTAACGACTCAACGTTCTCCGACTGCAGTGCATAACTGACTGTGATTGTACTGATGACATGTCGTGATGATAATTGTTTTGGTGTAAAATTAATAAACTTGAGAAAAACAAACTTATTGTATCAAAACTACGGTATGCATTTATATTTTTTCTGTAACTAAGCATCCATTAAATCAAAATCGAATCAATGTTCCAACACCAAAAAGCAAGATCCAAGCCTACATATGAACTTATAAAGTTGTAATGTTTTCTTTCTTTCATCCAGATTTTGGACTGGTTTCTGGTATTGTAGAATGTCTTACAGAAATTCATATTTGTCACTTGTGGAGGATTAGGCTAGTGCTGTCCTGAGCTGAAATGAATGGTCTTGGGCGTTTTACTTTTACAGTGTTCCTCATATATTAATTCAATCAGTAATTACATTTTACTTGAAATATACTAGATTTGGTAAAGAACAAACTCGAAAGACAATATCAATAACACATTTTTATTGCAATCCAATCTTTTTCCTAAACAACTAAACCTAAACTAAATAGAAAGCACATCAATACAAATATTGCTATGAAAATGCCTGTAACTACAAGAGGAGGCCATAGTTATGAGTCACACATAGTTACAGTATTCTAATAAACATCCCGTTTTGAATATATGCCCTATCTATAATATAACCTTACATAAACATCCCTTTTGAATAAACACCCCGGGGTGCATATATTTGTCAACTAATTATCCCACCCCGTAATTCAGTACCCAGGTATACATTATTAGCTATTCATTTCATACATAAACAAGTAATGCACCCAATAATATTGTACAACGTAATTGGACCCACTTCAGTTGTTCTTCACTAAAAAAGGTATGGTGAATTAAGTACACTACTGGTCAAATTACCAGGTACATTCACCTCCAATATAGTCCTACATATATATACACACACAATCTTAATTAAATATCGAACATGCTTAATTAATCAAGCCAAAGTGGAGCATGAACGTCTGAGCATCTGCTAGATCTTGGCCTATCAGGAAAATACTACATTCCATTCAAATCCACCTTTTCAATGTACATTTCCATCATTCAACAGTTCAACGCAGTCACTAGAGAAAACTTTGACATTGGTGGCACATTCTTATTAACACACTTAAGGTGTACCCAGTCACAACAGGAGTCGCAGCATATGCTTGGAGAGGTCTCCAAATCGTCACTGCAGACGGCACAACACCACCTTCCTTTGTCCTTTAGGGTGTTGACTGTTTGATGCACTAATGTCCACGCATCAAAGGAGAAGTATTTTCGCACTGATGTCAGGGCAACATTTTCATCCAGGCACTTCATTGGAATATGTTCCGGACGTGTTTCCTCATGTTCTTCTTCAATAAGAGAATGGCCTGCCCCATGCAAAACTTTGCTGACGACATCCAAGTCTACGAACCACCGTAGTATTACTGAAGAGGAAGCATATGATAACATAAGAAATAAAGTTTTCTTTGTGAGTGGAGTAAAGTAAAATACAAAGTACCATGCTTTAGTTTTATTTATTCAACTTTTGGACAAAGTAAATACACACATAACTGAAAATGTGCTTCCATATCAAAATAATTATAATACAAAATATTTCAATGAGTAAAATGGGGCAGTAATAGGCTAGTAATGGTCGAAATGTTAATTAATTTACTGTAGATGACAATGGAAAAACCAGGTGGTTAATGCTGATCGTTACAAGTATGTACGCCCAATATTTAAATTTAGGTGTAATGTATGTTTAGGTGAGGTTTCCATGATCATTTGAAAAAAACAAGCCACAATATGTCAGTGCCAAATTATGTGAGCGTTACGGGGGTGCAGGTGTCCCATGGGTAAGGCTGCACCATACCAGTTGTACTCACCGGTGCTTTTTCCGTTGGCGATTTCAAACGGAATGCAACCGGCACAGACACATATATCTTTTTTCTGGCAGGCAATCCAATCACAGTCAATCCTGCTCCTTTGGGTCTGCCTCGCGTTACCATCTTCTTTGGTAGCTTTACCACACTCATGGTCGTCACTTTTTGCAGTGGAGCACCATATGCTGGTTGCGATGTTGATTCAGTGTCTGGTTGCGATATTGACTCAGTGGCTGGTTGCGATGTTGATTCAGTGGCTGGTTGCGATGTTGACTCAGTGGCTGGTTGCGATATTGACTCAGTGGCTGGTTGCGATGTTGACTCAGTGGCTGGTTGCGATGTTGACTCAGTGACTGGTTGCGATGTTGACTCAGTGGCTGGTTGCGATGTTGACTCAATGGCTGGTTGCGATGTTGACTCAGTGACTGGTTGCGATGTTGATTCAGTGACTGGTTGCGATGTTGACTCAGTGACTGGTTGCGATGTTGATTCAGTGACTGGTTGCGATGTTGACTCAGTGACTGGTTGCGATGTTGACTCAGTGGCTGGTTGCGATGTTGACTCAGTGACTGGTTGCGATGTTGACTCAATGACTGGTTGCGATGTTGACTCAGTGGCTGGTTGCGATGTTGACTCAGTGGCTGGTTGCGATGTTGACTCAGTGACTGGTTGCGATGTTGCGATGTTGACTCAGTGACTGGTTGCGATGTTGACTCAGTGACTGGTTGCGATGTTGACTCAATGGCTGGTTGCGATGTTGACTCAGTGGCTGGTTGCGATGTTGACTCAGTGACTGGTTGCGATGTTGACTCATTGGCTGGTTGCGATGTTGACTCAGTGACTGGTTGCGATGTTGACTCAGTGGCTGGTTGCGATGTTGACTCAGTGGCTGGTTGCGATGTTGACTCAGTGGCTGGTTGCGATGTTGACTCAGTGGCTGGTTGCGATGTTGACTCAACGGCTGGTTGCGATGTTGACTCAATGGCTGGTTGCGATGTTGACTCAGTGACTGGTTGCGATGTTGACTCAGTGACTGGTTGCGATGTTGACTCAGTGGCTGGTTGCGATGTTGACTCAGTGGCTGGTTGCGATGTTGACTCAGTGACTGGTTGCGATGTTGACTCAGTGGCTGGTTGCGATGTTGACTCAGTGACTGGTTGCGATGTTGACTCAGTGGCTGGTTGCGATGTTGACTCAGTGGCTGGTTGCGATGTTGACTCAATGGCTGGTTGCGATGTTGACTCAGTGACTGGTTGCAATGTTGACTCAATGGCTGGTTGCGATGTTGACTCAATGGCTGGTTGCGATGTTGACTCAGTGACTGGTTGCGATGTTGACTCAATGGCTGGTTGCGATGTTGACTCAGTGACTGGTTGCAATTTTGACTCAGTGGCTGGTTGCGATGTTGACTCAGTGACTGGTTGCGATGTTGACTCAGTGGCTGGTTGCGATGTTGACTCAGTGACTGGTTGCGATGTTGACTCAGTGGCTGGTTGCGATGTTGACTCAATGGCTGGTTGCGATGTTGACTCAGTGACTGGTTGCGATGTTGACTCAATGGCTGGTTGCGATGTTGACTCAGTGACTGGTTTCGATGTTGAGTCAATGGCTGGTTGCGATGTTGACTCAGTGACTGGTTGCGATGTTGACTCAGTGGCTGGTTGCGATGTTGACTCAACGGCTGGTTGCGATGTTGACTCAATGGCTGGTTGCGATGTTGACTCAGTGACTGGTTGCGATGTTGACTCAGTGGCTGGTTGCGATGTTGACTCAGTGGCTGGTTGCGATGTTGACTCAGTGACTGGTTGCGATGTTGACTCAGTGGCTGGTTGCGATGTTGACTCAGTGACTGTTGCGATGTTGACTCAGTGGCTGGTTGCGATGTTGACTCAGTGGCTGGTTGCGATGTTGACTCAGTGACTGGTTGCGATGTTGACTCAGTGACTGGTTTCGATGTTGAGTCAATGGCTGGTTGCGATGTTGACTCAGTGGCTGGTTGCGATGTTGACTCAACGGCTGGTTGCGATGTTGACTCAATGGCTGGTTGCGATGTTGACTCAGTGACTGGTTGCGATGTTGACTCAGTGGCTGGTTGCGATGTTGACTCAGTGGCTGGTTGCGATGTTGACTCAACGGCTGGTTGCGATGTTGACTCAGTGGCTGGTTGCGATGTTGACTCAGTGACTGGTTGCGATGTTGACTCAGTGGCTGGTTGCGATGTTGACTCAACGGCTGGTTGCGATGTTGACTCAGGGGCTGGTTGCGATGTTGACTCAGTGACTGGATGCGATGTTGACTCAACGGCTGGTTGCGATGTTGACTCAATGGCTGGTTGCGATGTTGACTCAGTGACTGGTTGCGATGTTGACTCAGTGGCTGGTTGCGATGTTGACTCAGTGGCTGGTTGCGATGTTGACTCAACGGCTGGTTGCGATGTTGACTCAGTGACTGGTTGCGATGTTGACTCAGTGGCTGGTTGCGATGTTGACTCAACTGGTTGCGATGGACTCAATGCTGGTTGGATGTTGACTCAGTGACTGGTTGCGATGTTGACTCAGTGGCTGGTTGCGATGTTGACTCAGTGGCTGGTTGCGATGTTGACTCAGTGGCTGGTTGCGATGTTGACTCAGTGGCTGGTTGCGATGTTGACTCAACGGCTGGTTGCGATGTTGACTCAATGGCTGGTTGCGATGTTGACTCAGTGACTGGTTGCGATGTTGACTCAGTGACTGGTTGCGATGTTGACTCAGTGGCTGGTTGCGATGTTGACTCAGTGTGCTGGTTGCGATGTTGACTCAGTGACTGGTTGCGATGTTGACTCAGTGGCTGGTTGCGATGTTGACTCAGTGACTGGTTGCGATGTTGACTCAGTGGCTGGTTGCGATGTTGACTCAGTGGCTGGTTGCGATGTTGACTCAATGGCTGGTTGCGATGTTGACTCAGTGACTGGTTGCAATGTTGACTCAATGGCTGGTTGCGATGTTGACTCAATGGCTGGTTGCGATGTTGACTCAGTGACTGGTTGCGATGTTGACTCAATGGCTGGTTGCGATGTTGACTCAGTGACTGGTTGCAATTTTGACTCAGTGGCTGGTTGCGATGTTGACTCAGTGACTGGTTGCGATGTTGACTCAGTGGCTGGTTGCGATGTTGACTCAGTGACTGGTTGCGATGTTGACTCAGTGGCTGGTTGCGATGTTGACTCAATGGCTGGTTGCGATGTTGACTCAGTGACTGGTTGCGATGTTGACTCAATGGCTGGTTGCGATGTTGACTCAGTGACTGGTTTCGATGTTGATCAATGGCTGGTTGCGATGTTGACTCAGTGACTGGTTGCGATGTTGACTCAGTGGCTGGTTGCGATGTTGACTCAACGGCTGGTTGCGATGTTGACTCAATGGCTGGTTGCGATGTTGACTCAGTGACTGGTTGCGATGTTGACTCAGTGGCTGGTTGCGATGTTGACTCAGTGGCTGGTTGCGATGTTGACTCAGTGACTGGTTGCGATGTTGACTCAGTGGCTGGTTGCGATGTTGACTCAGTGACTGGTTGCGATGTTGACTCAGTGGCTGGTTGCGATGTTGACTCAGTGGCTGGTTGCGATGTTGACTCAGTGACTGGTTGCGATGTTGACTCAGTGACTGGTTTCGATGTTGAGTCAATGGCTGGTTGCGATGTTGACTCAACGGCTGGTTGCGATGTTGACTCAATGGCTGGTTGCGATGTTGACTCAGTGACTGGTTGCGATGTTGACTCAGTGGCTGGTTGCGATGTTGACTCAGTGGCTGGTTGCGATGTTGACTCAACGGCTGGTTGCGATGTTGACTCAGTGGCTGGTTGCGATGTTGACTCAGTGACTGGTTGCGATGTTGACTCAGTGGCTGGTTGCGATGTTGACTCAACGGCTGGTTGCGATGTTGACTCAGTGGCTGGTTGCGATGTTGACTCAGTGACTGGTTGCGATGTTGACTCAACGGCTGGTTGCGATGTTGACTCAATGGCTGGTTGCGATGTTGACTCAGTGACTGGTTGCGATGTTGACTCAGTGGCTGGTTGCGATGTTGACTCAGTGGCTGGTTGCGATGTTGACTCAACGGCTGGTTGCGATGTTGACTCAGTGACTGGTTGCGATGTTGACTCAGTGGCTGGTTGCGATGTTGACTCAATGGCTGGTTGCGATGTTGACTCAGTGACTGGTTGCGATGTTGACTCAGTGGCTGGTTGCGATGTTGACTCAGTGGCTGGTTGCGATGTTGACTCAGTGGCTGGTTGCGATGTTGACTCAGTGGCTGGTTGCGATGTTGACTCAACGGCTGGTTGCGATGTTGACTCAATGGCTGGTTGCGATGTTGACTCAGTGACTGGTTGCGATGTTGACTCAGTGACTGGTTGCGATGTTGACTCAGTGGCTGGTTGCGATGTTGACTCAGTGGCTGGTTGCGATGTTGACTCAGTGACTGGTTGCGATGTTGACTCAGTGGCTGGTTGCGATGTTGACTCAGTGACTGGTTGCGATGTTGACTCAGTGGCTGGTTGCGATGTTGACTCAGTGGCTGGTTGCGATGTTGACTCAATGGCTGGTTGCGATGTTGACTCAGTGACTGGTTGCGATGTTGACTCAATGGCTGGTTGCGATGTTGACTCAATGGCTGGTTGCGATGTTGACTCAGTGACTGGTTGCGATGTTGACTCAATGGCTGGTTGCGATGTTGACTCAGTGACTGGTTGCAATTTTGACTCAGTGGCTGGTTGCGATGTTGACTCAGTGACTGGTTGCGATGTTGACTCAGTGGCTGGTTGCGATGTTGACTCAGTGACTGGTTGCGATGTTGACTCAGTGACTGGTTGCGATGTTGACTCAATGGCTGGTTGCGATGTTGATTCAGTGACTGGTTGCGATGTTGACTCAGTGACTGGTTGCGATGTTGACTCAGTGGCTGGTTGCGATGTTGACTCAATGGCTGGTTGCGATGTTGACTCAGTGACTGGTTGCGATGTTGACTCAGTGGCTGGTTGCGATGTTGACTCAGTGACTGGTTGCGATGTTGACTCAGTGGCTGGTTGCGATGTTGACTCAGTGGCTGGTTGCGATGTTGACTCAGTGACTGGTTGCGATGTTGACTCAGTGACTGGTTTCGATGTTGAGTCAATGGCTGGTTGCGATGTTGACTCAGTGACTGGTTGCGATGTTGACTCAAGTGGCTGGTTGCGATGTTGACTCAGTGACTGGTTGCGATGTTGACTCAGTGGCTGGTTGCGATGTTGACTCAGTGCTGGTTGCGATGTTGACTCAACGGCTGGTTGCGATGTTGACTCAGTGGCTGGTTGCGATGTTGACTCAGTGACTGGTTGCGATGTTGACTCAGTGGCTGGTTGCGATGTTGACTCAACGGCTGGTTGCGATGTTGACTCAGTGGCTGGTTGCGATGTTGACTCAGTGACTGGATGCGATGTTGACTCAACGGCTGGTTGCGATGTTGACTCAATGGCTGGTTGCGATGTTGACTCATGTGACTGGTTGCGATGTTGACTCAGTGGCTGGTTGCGATGTTGACTCAGTGGCTGGTTGCGATGTTGACTCAACGGCTGGTTGCGATGTTGACTCAGTGACTGGTTGCGATGTTGACTCAGTGGCTGGTTGCGATGTTGACTCAATGGCTGGTTGCGATGTTGACTCAGTGGCTGGTTGCGATGTTGACTCAGTGACTGGTTGCGATGTTGACTCAGTGGCTGGTTGCGATGTTGACTCAATGGCTGGTTGCGATGTTGACTCAGTGGCTGGTTGCGATGTTGACTCAGTGGCTGGTTGCGATGTTGACTCAGTGGCTGGTTGCGATGTTGACTCAATGGCTGGTTGCGATGTTGACTCAGTGACTGGTTGCGATGTTGACTCAGTGACTGGTTGCGATGTTGACTCAATGGCTGGTTGCGATGTTGATTCAGTGACTGGTTGCGATGTTGACTCAGTGACTGGTTGCGATGTTGACTCAGTGGCTGGTTGCGATGTTGACTCAATGGCTGGTTGCGATGTTGACTCAGTGACTGGTTGCGATGTTGACTCAGTGGCTGGTTGCGATGTTGACTCAGTGACTGGTTGCGATGTTGACTCAGTGGCTGGTTGCGATGTTGACTCAGTGACTGGTTGCGATGTTGACTCAGTGACTGGTTGCGATGTTGACTCAATGGCTGGTTGCGATGTTGATTCAGTGACTGGTTGCGATGTTGACTCAGTGACTGGTTGCGATGTTGACTCAGTGGCTGGTTGCGATGTTGACTCAATGGCTGGTTGCGATGTTGACTCAGTGACTGGTTGCGATGTTGACTCAGTGGCTGGTTGCGATGTTGACTCAGTGGCTGGTTGCGATGTTGACTCAGTGGCTGGTTGCGATGTTGACTCAGTGGCTGGTTGCGATGTTGACTCAGTGGCTGGTTGCGATGTTGACTCAGTGGCTGGTTGCGATGTTGACTCAGTGGCTGGTTGCGATGTTGACTCAGTGACTGGTTGCGATGTTGACTCAGTGGCTGGTTGCGATGTTGACTCAATGGCTGGTTGCGATGTTGACTCCGTGACTGGTTGCGATGTTGACTCAGTGGCTGGTTGCGATGTTGACTCTGCCTGTCTCGCTGCCTGTCTCTTTGTTTGTCTCTCAATCTGTCTCGCTGCCTATTTGTCTGCCTGTCTCTCTCGGCCAGTCTCTCTGCCAGTCTCGCTACCTCTCTCTCCGTCTGTCTCGCTTCTGTCTCTCTATCTGTCTCTCTTCCTGTCTCTCTGTCTGTCTCGCTGCCTGTCTCTCTAGTTGCCTCGCTGCCTGTCTCGCTGCCTGTATGTGTGTCTGTATCTCTGTCTGTCTCGCTGCTTGTCTCTATGTCTGTATCGCTGCCTGTCTCTTTTTTGTCTCTCATTCTGTCTCACTGCCTGTCTCGCCCCCTGTTTGTCTGCCTGTCTCTCTCGGCCTGTCTCGCTGCCTGTCTCGCTGCCTGTCTCGCTGTCTGTCTCTGTAAGTCTATATGTCTGTCTCTCTGTCTATTTCGCTGCCTGCCACGCTGCCTGTCTTGCTGCCTGTCTTTCTGCATGTCTCGCTGCGTGTTTAGCTACTTGTGTCACTCCCTGCACTCTCTGGTAGCGCTCTCTCCCTCCTCTCTGTCTCTGTCTCTGTCTCTGTCTCTGTCTCTGTCTCTGTCTCTGACTCTGTCGCTGTCGCTGTCGCTGTCGCTGTCGCTGTCGCTGTCGCTGTCGCTGTCGCTGTCGCTGTCGCTGTCGCTGTCGCTGTCTCTGTCTCTGTCTCTGTCTCTGTCTCTGTCTCTGTCTCTGTCTCTGTCTCTGTCTCTGTCTCTGTCTCTGTCTCTGTCTCTGTCTCTGTCTCTGTCTCTGTCTCTGTCTCTGTCTCTGTCTCTGTCTCTGTCTCTGTCTCTGTCTCTGTCCGCCCCTCTCTCTAATCCTTTGGATCTTACTTTCTGTTGCTGGTATTGGTTTCGTCATTTGGTTGGAGCCACAGGGCCCTTTGTGAATGCACATACATACAACACCGTAGCAGAGAGGTCGAAATAAGGATGAGCGTCGCGCTTAAATAAAACAGTTTCGAAATATCATAGTTATATTTATTCGTGTCCCTGATATACATATATATCTCATCTGCACATTATTTGTCGACACACGCTTATCTGTACGCCTTGTCTCCTCTGTACCAAAATAATTCACGGTTGAATCTGGTGAAAAACACGAACGTGTTCTGATTTCTAATATCTTCAATAGCGACATTGACCACATTATGTGCCGACTGACCAGCCGACATTGGTAGACAAGACCAGTCAGGGAGTAAGTATCCTTACCTTGTCTACGCAAAAGAGATTCACGTCGTATTCACGTCCACCTCCGTTGGACTACAACAGGCTTTGACAATATCACAGGAAGGAGCAGACGACGTCACCAGGAGCATAAGCTGGACAAAGACTAATCACATGGTTGTCACTCCTGAACTGACTTATTCACCTGTACTAAATATCCTAAACGAACGTGCTGAATTTATGGATTCGCTTACCTACTTAGGGTCAGTAATAACGAACTATGGATCACCAACCAAATACGTTACATCCCGCATCTCCAAACTACCATAACGTTTATCGAATCCTCTCGTCGGTAAACAAATAAGTATATTCAAGTTCTTATATATCGCAGTATCCAGTCCACAGGACCGTTCAAAGCTCTCGACTTTTCTGGCATAGCAAGGAACACGCTCAGCGAGATGATACCAGAGACATGCGAATCCTTTTCTTTCTAAAAGCCTTTGACTTTTTTCTTTCGCCAGGAGTTTATTAAGGTAAGTGAATACATATGATTGCGAAGTGAAAGGTTGTTTCTGTAACAAAGATAGGTAATTCTCTCTGAGACAAATTTACTACAACTGTGGAAAACAACTAAAATGTACATATATATATATATATATATATATATATATATATATATATATATATATTATATATATACATTTTCCACAGTTGTAGTAACATTTTTCTCAGAGATAATTACCTATCTTTGTTACAGAAACAACCTTTCACTTCGCAATCATATGTCTTCACTTACCTTAAGAAACTCCTGGCGAAAGACAGCATAAAAGGATTCGCATGTCTCTGGTATCATCTCGCTGAGCGTGTTCCTTGCTATGCGATAAAGATACTCTAAAGATTGATAACAGTCACCTGTTAATGTAATAATAATTATATATTTGCAGTACTCCATACACAAAAAAAACAGTGTAAGTGTTAATATTTCACACGTGTCATGTTATTTACTTTAATGTAACCTGACTATTTGTGCGCTAGTGACACTTGCATTAATAAACTGATCCAGTTGCAAGAAAACGCAAGGTGATGGCAAGTCGTTCTTCTGGTGGGATGCTTTCACGGATATTGGTGTCCTTCCTCTGAATATGTGGTGAAACCAGCTCTGAAAGATCGTCCATCCGGAAGACGTTTTTCAGTGTCAACGGATCTTCAGTTCGCAATTCGGCGATTAGTGCACTGTAGGCACCTTAATCTTAGACAGTCCTCCGCAATAGCCATGCCGAGCCCAAACACTTCTCTTCTTTCTTTTTTCCTTTGACATAAATTCATGCTATAAACAGCGCCTAAAGCTATAAACAGCAGCTCTTCACCGCTGTCAGAAGATGACGTGGCAACATATATTATTCCGTCAGACTAATCGATAATCTACACAGCTACTTTAATTCGGCCAAACATATGTATTATTTGTTGAAAGATGTTTACAATATGTCTACAGCATGTGTGTATTTTTGCCTATGCGAAACATTAAAACACAATTTTCTAAAGCTGCTGCCGTATTACCGAAGAAACTATTTCCGTGTCAAACACACTGAGCGGAACGTTGTATTTTTAAGTTTTACGATTGCACAGTGTAAAAAAGTTAAAAACTGCAGTGCCACATTGCCAATGACGTTGATTATTGCATGCAATCAAGTTGCACCGTGTGAACTGACCAGTTGCAGCCGAGTTGCAAAAAAACTGATGTTGCAACCTAGCTGCTGCAACCAAGTTGCACCGTGTGACGGCACGTTGTGAATGTCCATTAACTACATGCTGTAATACACCATTTAAAATGAGAGATACTAAAATAAGCATTGACGTTTGTTGTATCTATGTATATGACAACTGAAAATAATGAGACGTGCAAACAATGTTTTTACAGCGCACGCTACACTGTCAATTCATTAAACGAATTTTGGTTGGCACAACATTTCGCCAGACACCAAAACTGCCGAACAGGCGGTTGCTTGAAGTTTTGAACTTGGATATGCGATGTGTCATTTTGGTGGAATAAACAGGCATCACGATGTATTTATCAATATGTGATTTGCTAGTCATTGCTTCGCTTAATCGACTGATACATTTAGGTAAGGTAAACCTTTTATTTATTTAATCTTAGCCAAACAGATACACATAGAATAGACCAGCCTACTCTGGCCTAGGGACAGGGCTAGATCTGTACACCTACCCTAGCTGTCCTAGGCCTAGCTAGTGGCTAGTCGTCGACTGCGGACCCACGCCAAAGTTGTGTTGAAACCTGTTACAACTGACATAAATACGTGTTTTAAACTATAGGCTCCGGGTATTAAACACAATTATATGTCATGCATTGACAAGAGTCCTATACATTAAAAAATAAGTTATCATATCATTTGGAGTACCCCCATTTTTTGTATCGTCACATCATATCTTTATTGATTGTGTAATTTATTTAATGATTAATTTGTAATGCATTTAGTTAGAGTATAATATAACGCAAATACACATATTTTGTGTCAACAAAATGAATGTGATGCGGTTATTTAACAAGATTTAACAAGATTGCCACCTAGAGATTCAACTCTAGATGGCAGGTGGACTAGGAAGCCATTTGGCTTATCGAGAGTCCAACCTATCTATCTAAGTATACCCCGCCCTTCTTAGGTATATGTCGATTTTATTTTTAAATATATTAACACTACTAGCACCTATACAATCAGCTGATAATCTGTTCCATTCGTTTACTGTTCTTTGTGAAAATGAAAATTTTCTAATATCTAGTCTACACTGCTTCTTTGCTAATGTAACTCCATGTCCTCTAGTCCTTCTCTCTTCCTTGACTGTGAAAAAAATATTTCTGTCAATATTTTCATATCCATTCAATATTTTAAACACCTCAATATGATCTCCTCTCAATCTTCTGGTTTCTAGTGTTGTTAAACCACATTCTTTTAGACGCATTTCATAACTAATATTCCTGAGTTTTGGTATCATTTTGGTTGCTCTCCTTTGTACTCTTTCTAGCATATCAATGTCCTTCTTGCGATATGGCCTCCATGATTGTATACAATATTCTAAGTGAGGCCTAACTATTGTTTTATACAGCGGTATTATTAGTTCTTTTTCTTTGTATACTATATTTCGCCTAATTAATCCAAGAATTTGGTTTCCCTTCGCTGCTGCAATTCCACACTGCTCTGATACCTTCATGTCAGCACTAATAGTTAACCCTAAGTCCTTTTCCTTTAAGGTAGTATTTAGTACAGTATCACCCATTGTATATTGTGCATCTTCGTTCCCATGTCCTATGTGAAGGCACTTACACTTTCCAAAATTAAACAGCATTTGCCACTTCTCAGACCATTCTATCAACTTATTAAGATCATCTTGTAAATGCTGTCTATCTGCATCACTTTTAATTTTCCTAAACACTTTTGTGTCGTCCGCAAACTTCAACACCTTGCTTGTTATGTCATCATCCAAATCATTGATATATATTAAGAATAAAATAGGTCCCAGTACTGATCCCTGCGGTACTCCACTCAAAACCGATTTCCAGTTTGAAACCTCCCCATCAACTACTACTCTTTGTCTTCAGTTTGTTCTTCAATAAGCCATTTTTCTATCCAGGATCATTCCATTCCTATGCCATGGCCTTAGTTTAAGTAGTAGTCTTTGTGTGGCACTTTGTCAAAGGCTTTTTTAAAATCTAAGTAGATTATATCTACTGGTGATCCTTCATCTACCCACTTTGTGACATCTTCCAAAAAACATAACATATTTGTTAAGCATGACCTCGCTTTTAAAAACCCATGTTGAGATGGGTTTATCAATTTATTTTTAACAAGAAAATCAACCAGGTGATCTTTAATTAGTCTTTCTAATAGTTTGCAAATCACCGGTGTTAAACTCACTGGTCTATAGTTCTCTGACTTGTTTCTCTAATATCTTCCCTGGTAAACACCGAACTGAAGTACTCATTTAGGTTTTCTGCCATTAAGAATCCATCTGTTATTATGTTTCCATCACTACCTTCTAGAGGACCGACCTTATCCTGAACTTTCTGTTTACTTCGAACATACGCATAAAAACTCTTGCTGTCATGTTTTATATTAAAAGCTATTTTTTGTTCGTAGCTTCTCTTTGAATTTCTAATTTCAGCTGTAGCTTGATTAAGTGCTTCTTTATAAATGCTATAGTCTTCTTCACTTCCGGTATGTCTATATGTCTTCCACATCATTTGCTTGTACTTGATTTTTCTAATGGCTTCCTTCGATAAGTGTTTCTTCTTTGAACGTTTCCCCTGTTTTTTCAAGGGGACAAATTTGTCAATGACGCAGTCAATTTCACTCTTTAAAATATTCCAGCATTCTGTTGCTGTCTTATTCTTCAGTGTGTTATTCCAGTCTATCTTTGCTAAATATTCCCTCATGTCCTTATATCTTCCTTTGTGAAATTTTTTCCTGTACCTTATTTTTCTATTCCGTTCTCCATTTACTTTGATGATAAAATGTATCTGGTTGTGATCACTACACCCCAGTGGCTCACATATCTTGACATTATCAACAAATTCCTTCTGTGAGCTCAATACTATGTCTAACACGTTCTCGCCCCTGGTTGCTTCTAACACATATTGAGAAAGGAAACTATCTTGTACTAAATTTAAAAACTCTTGATCCTCTCTCCCGGTACTCTGTAGAGATGTCCACTGTATATGCCCATGGTTAAAATCCCCCATAATAATACAGTCCCGTTTACTCACTTCTTTGATAGCGTTATGTATTTTTTTATTCTCTTCCATGCTTATGTTTGGACTCCGATACACTAACCCAACAGTTAATGTTGAGTTTCCTGTAACTATGTTACACCAGACAGCTTCTTCACATTCTGCTTCTTTTTCTAATTTTATTTCATAAGCTTGGATGGATTCTTTAATATATAAAATAACTCCGCCTCCCCTTCTTCCTAATCTATCTTTCCTAAACATTACATACCCTGTCATTCCTAATTCAGCATCTGATATGTCGGGTGTGGCCCAAGATTCAGTTATACCTATTATGTGAGGGTCAATATCTTCTACCATAATGTTTAGTTCATTTCTTTTGTTTACTATGCTCCTTGCATTTAAACAAACACATTTATAACCAAATTCCGTAGGGCTTTCCAGGCTGTTCTTTGCTGATGTCTTTTTGCTATCTTTATCTATGCCTCTAGCATTATGTGTGAATATACATTATAGCAACCTTCAGAATTAACACATGTGGAATACACTGTCGCATACATTACAAGGCATACGTCATAACTCATAACTCAACAACTGGTGCAATTTTTAAAATAACTTAAGCTGTCATTGACATTGAAAAACAAGAAACGTTCATGGATGTGAATATATACACTTATTGAACAATGATTAGCTTGACTGCAAATTGAAATGTCAGAACACAAACATAGGACAGCTATTGATTTGTTTTAATAGAATATGTTTTATCAGCATTCAAGTGGTCTGATGTAAAGATAGATGAAACGTGGATTTATACTGGTCTTCCTAGTGTTGATAGCATGTTCAGGTTTCATTATGTCTCCCGTGACATTGCAAATGGAAGTAATGTGCCACATCCATAGATAGCATTGCAGTTGATGGAATCATTGGAACAAAGTAAATGGAATACACCAGTGGTGTTATTGCTAAACAACCACACGGAGCAGCATACGCTATGCATTGTTTCAGAATGATAACTTCATAATGTTATAGCTAAACTGTCATATTTATGCTGCAGCAAGTGCAACTGTAATCTGCGTTTTTAAATATCGAGGTGCTGCTTTTCTATGAAAAACACAATGGAAGTAATGCACACTTGAACTTGGTGTTTTAATTCCAGAAAGATTTCGTAGTTTTAAAAGAAATACACAAGGTGATTGCTTTTCATAAAAGTTGCCTTTACAATTATTTTGCAAGACCACTTACATGCATGTTCATCTGGCTTTGTCATAAATAAGATTGTTTTTGATCAGGTGATGCCTCAATTTGAACTGTGCTGTACAGTTTTCGCATTACAGCTTTACTCCCTTTCAGAGTTGGTGGGAGTGACGGATCTTTGTTTTTGTTGTTGCTTTTGCCAACTGGCATTGTTATTTACTCTTGCATTTTTCAGGGCTCGACATTTGGCTATTCGATTGCTCACATTCTCTTGCCTCTTTTTGTTCAGACTCTTTTGTTCAGACAAAAGCAGGTTATGTTCCCTTGCCTTCTTTGCATCGTGGCTCTTTGTACTCATTTCATTCTGATGTTTGCAGTAACCTTTATATATACCTTGAGTACAGAGCTTCAGAAGTCTCTTTCAGCGGCTGTGAATGTTGAGAAAGAACCTGAACTCGGTTCCAGTGAATATGTCAAATGTTTATCAATAAACATACAAGAAATAATTATGAATGTTGTTTTGATTTAAGAGCAACAGTTAATATCTTAAACTTCTTATGAAAAACACATTTTCATCGCCAATTTAACATCTTTCATTAATTCATGCTGATATTTTCACCTACCTTGGTATACAGGAAAGAAATTAATCTTACTAAATAATTCCTACACTGACTGCTATCTAGCAAAACAAAACTAAATATTTTAATATATAAAAACTTAATGGATATTAATTTATTTTTTATGAACATAAGTAATTTCTTAGTATTCAATAATGTTGGAAAAGAGATTCACTGGTGATAGATGAAATCAGATTCAAAATCTTTTGTTTTTAAAGAAGCATGTGATTTAATAATAAACTGGCCCATTAAAAGCTTATGGGATACATTAGTAAACAAATTAATTTTCGTGACAGAATTATCATTAATGAAAACATTAATACTGCAGTCTATATTATGCTTTTGCAACAAATTGATATATGTTTTAGAAGAAGTGAGAAAAATCTAACAAATGCATTGTGACTCGCGTTACAATACCTTATTTTTCGTGACTCGCGTTACATGTGACTCGCGTTACACATATTCAGTGTCCAATATCACAGTATAGATTCACTAGATATGGATATAGTTTGTATCATTTAATAAGCTATAAAAACAAGGAGGATATTTATAATGGGCAGTCTCAGACTACCAAAGGCTGCTGTATAAAATTAAAAATCTATAATTTTGTGACTCGCGTTACACAAAAATCACCACCTCAGTGTAGAAGCATATCTTGAAAAATGCAGAACAGACTCAGAAATGTTATTGTCATAATACATGAGACTAAGGCTTAAAAAATAACAGCAATTGAGCAAACCAAGAAAGTAACAGAAAATAGGGCTATAAAGGGCAACTAATTATTGACGTTTTAGATGAATGTAATGTTATAATTTCAGTGCTAATGGTTGAGTGTAGCATTTTCACATAAAGCATTGTGCAAATTTTGAAATGTTTTTCTTTCCTATAACTTTAAGTTATGTCCTATCCAAAACATGTAATATTCCATTGAAATTCTATGAATGAAATTTCAGACCATTTTCAAAATTTTCATGGAAATGCCCTACTGATAGTGATAGTGATACTGCCACTGCCACTGCCACTGCCACTGCCCCTGCTACTGTCAAAGTTAAGCAACACGTGTGAAGTTACAACATGAATTTGTAAAATATGTCTTAGTATTTATTCATGTAATGCCAAATGATCAAGCCATGTCATTCCTAGTGAACGCAAACAATATTCCAGAAATGGGTTGCTTTCATCACTCATATTTGTTTAATAGATCAGTATGATGAGAGCTGTTGGCATGATTAGCAATAATCCAAATTTGAGCGTTCTAGCTTAAATAGTTTTCAAGTTACGGCAGTTTGAAATATGGGATTTTTCGCCAGCTTGTTAAAATAAATAATTGTATCCATATTTCACTAGTCACTATCTTCTGCACTCTTTAGCCTGTGACTGTGAAATTGTGTTGAGTTGTTCCCAATAATATGGAGATTACATAACTACAATTTGAACGTTGTGTTATGCTCTGTACCGTTCCCACGAACAACGAGAAACGAAAGACAGTATTAAGTTGACGATGCTACCAGTGAGGAGATTGGTATTGCGTTTGAAATATGCCAGCAAATGTAACAATGAAATATACGCCATGGGACTTTGTTGCTGGATGACATTATTATACATTTTTGTTTAAACATCAGTGTGTTCAGTACATCTGACAGCTATTTGAAAATCAATTCCCACAGAATAACTATTGCCTAATAAACATTTTGTAGTTCAGTATTTTATAGATCTATGCCATTTCTAATATGTATAGATTCATAATTAAAACAGTTACCCAAGTAAAAATCCCCTGAAAATGTATACTGATATGCATAGGTAGCTAATATTTACAAGAGTTTCCCCTGAGGAACATAGTGGGCGAGGAGGTCGGATGGGCTGAGGGAGCACTGGTAGTGTGACGCTCACTACGTGGGTCTGGGGGCACGACCACTATTTAAAAAAACCGTTAAAATGGTGCTGAAGTGTGTTTTAACCTATTCCCTAAGAAATAGAGAGGACAAAATTGCGTCACTGTTCTATTAAAATTCATTTGTACTATGCAGTGTGTTACTGTTGCTGGTGATATCAGGCAATGCACGGTGCAAACAGGCATGCATGTATGCATGTACATGAATTTATAAAATATATGTTCATATCTGGTCGTTTGTAGTTCAACCTGAAGTTGATTGGACGAAGAATTTGGCTTTGGGGAAACCCACAAAACAATCAACAACAAACACTAAAGGCGCCGAGTCAAGTAAGGCGGTTGATGGCAATAACAATACTCATTTTGCACATTTAAGCTGCACACACACGGAAAATAAGACGGGAAATTGGTGGCAGGTTGACCTCGGATCTGTCTACGATATACGGGAAGTGGTGATAACGAACAGAGGAGACTGCTGCAGTAAGTTCAATGTTGTATGTTTATTTCGGACAAATAATCCATATGTATATAATAAAACACAATAATAAAAAGGACAATACTTATAAAAAAGTACAAGTTAAATAATAAGTAAGGGGGTAATAAACATAAATAAATAGGCCATGAAATACAATTGAATAAGTAATTACAATAATTAAACATAGGGTAAAAATACAATACAATATTGTGTGTACAGTAGGGATCTCCAGGATGTGTATATCGAGCTTCTAAAATGTATATCAATATGAAAGTAATTGACAAATAAAGGGTTCTCAGACTGATGAAAACGACATAAAAGACTAAATGTAGATGAATGAATGCGTTCATTAAACATTGTTTATACAATTTTTGGCAAAAATTGCTATCAAAACCAATCGAGGCGTGTCAACGTAACGCTGTTAGTAAACATTAGAAACACTTGCTTCACTCTACGGTATCACTGACGGGTCAACTTTAAAAAGCTTTTCTATTTCTCGCAGATGATCGACTAAAGGGATTTGTGATCGAGGTACTGCATGCCGGGAATACTCGTCAATGTGCCAGTGTCGCCGGACAGTTGGGAAAAGGGGAGAGAAGGCGCATATCGTGTACGCGAGGCGCTATTGGTAATATCGTCAAGATCCGAATAACCAGCAAGACCTATCAGATACTCACGCTATGTGAAGTTGAAGTATTTGGGATCCTCGGTACGTGAAACAATATAGAACGTTGTTAATAAAACAACGTATTATAATCCCAGTTTACTGACAAATTACGCCTGAATACTGTCTAGCAAAATGTTCTCATTCATGAGGTGTCCGATGTGTTTTGGGGCGAGAAGATGAAGAGGGAATTTATGTTTGTCAAATACTAATATACCTAATGAAATCTTGTTGTGGCAATGCAGTGAATTGATATAATAATGCAATATATTAAAATATGGACAGTTATTAGCATTAACACCATCCAAAATCCCCTATCGAGGGAAATCGAGAGAATACAGAATGCTTTTGTACGTATCTGACACCAATTAAGTAGAACTTGGTACATTATACGTGTATACTCGGAAACAAATAAGAATAGCTGTACTTCATGTGAACAAGACCAAAATAGGCAGACATGTAGTTCAAGTTATTATTTCATTCGTAAAATATATTACTGCAATATTTAACTAAATATGTTACAAATGTAGGTAGTATTATCTAGAAAATCTCCCAATTTGTTTATATCCTCTGCAATGTGTAGCTAAATATATTATAAATGTAGGTAATATTGTTTAAAATCTCCCAAAACTAAGCATCGAGAGTCTGAACGGGCCATACATCACATCAAAAGTATTTCGAATTTGGAATTGGGCATGGAGCCATTGTTTAGATAGGTGCACGCATTTGTGGAAATATCTTTAAAATCGTTGATTATAACCCGGGGACCCCTGGTTTAGTTGTCGAATCACCCAAAACCGTAATTCAAACTACCGATGGCACCACAAACATGAAATTCCTATCATACATTCTAATATAAAATGCAAGGAGAATTATCATAATTTTTCTTTACAACAAATACAAAATAGTACATGGTAGAAATACGAAAAAGGAACTCTTATTTTTGCCTAAATTGTTTTAAAGCAGTTCGTTTTGTTCCGACTTTTGGAAGAACCCACTTCCGAATATTGCTTCTTCGGAATGCGGGTTTTGTTGCTGATGCATGACGTATATATATATATATATATATATATATATATATATATATATATATATATATATATATATATATATATATATATATATATAATATATATATATATATATATATATATATATATATATATATATATATACTCCTAAAGGCAGCTTATGTCGACCGATTATGCATATAGGACCGGCTTATGTAGACCGCTGTTTTATGTAGACCAAAACTGGTCTACATAAAGATTCGACGTGTTAGTTCACAACTAACACAATTGAATTTATCAGTACCATTGCTTGTGCACACAGTTCGTATGACAGTGAAGTACTGTGCGTAATTACTTTTAAAATGAACAACATCTTCAGTGATTTTGAGCATGTGTATTCCAGCACCGTGCATATTTTTGAGTATATTGTGTGCCGGGTTATGTATACCGTGTCAAAGTTCTTATAAATCTATATTTATGGTATATACCGAACGAAGGGTTGGAGTTTCGTGTTCAGTGTATGATATGCTTCATACTGATGCAAAATACTATATTATTATGTGTAAATTAGTAAAACTTGCATTTTGTCTTTGTTGGGGACTGATAGATCCCTCGAATGTTAGTGTTGCCGTTGGTATTCGGCAATTAATTTTACAGCATTCACCAAATTGTTAAATGTACTGCATAAACATGTGTCACAACATAGTTGTTAACGTAGTTACACACATATATTTATTGCATTCGTAAATACGTAGTTACATAAGCATGTGAAGTTTAATTAAGTTTTACGTGATATGCCGTAAAGCGGCGACCACTTTCAGCACTTCAACTCAAATGCATTGCCGTTGACTGGCGTTTTTCTTCGTCAAGAGTAGGACGTCTTTTGCAGAAAGTAAGTAATTTGAAAATTCCTAACGCATAATTACAACTAATAGTATATAATAGGTTGTGTGGATGTTGCAAAAACAATATAATAACTTCCCGGTTTGTGTAACTATGACTGACGTCTGATATGTTCAGCGTGACAGAGAATTGGTGGCACGCCGAACAGCCACTGATATTTCGTGTTTTATTTTACGCAATTCATTTTCTTAAGTACTTACTCAAAACAATTTGATGCTATATTTTGTTTGAAGAAATTTTAAATAATACGCCTTAGAAAAAAAGCTTATAAATATCTTATGAGCGAATTTGATAAGGTTTAGTACAAATTGCAAATAAGCCAAATTGATTAGGCTTCACAAATATTACCCACACCAGTACAAATCGGTGCCGGGAGCCGCCGGCTTAGGAAGAGGCTTGAAAAGAGCGATAAGCCGTGCAGGTCGTTGTGAATGATGCAAACTGGTGCGTCTATTAGGCATCCAAGATGCGCTAAGACATTATTTTGTAACATTAAAATGTTTATCTTGATTGTTGACAATGAAATGCACTGAGGTTTCAAACAATAATTCAAATAAACACCGTATGAACCTATGGTTATACAGTATACTATCTAGACAAAAATGTACACCTACCTGGCTACTCACGTGTCACTCGGTTACAATGAAATTAAATGTTACTGAACAGTATATTATTAAACATTTAATTATTTATGGAATCTTTTGTATCTATAGCTGAGGCGCCTGTGCTGAATGGCAAACATGCCAAAGAAGAAGACAATGCCTCTGACAAGAGGCCAACAGATGGTATGGTTACTGTCACCAATATATGTTAAGTTATGGTAAATTTCAGTGAAACAATTCTGAAAAGATAGTGCTCATAGACATAATTTCATTCCATGGAAATAAATGGTCAGGCTACAAATGCAATATCATCTGGAATGACGACATTTAGATTTGCATTCACTGTGGACGAATCTACATCACTAGACTTGTTATTGCATTTTACTAAGTGAGTTAGAGATTGAACAAAATCCAGCAACATTAAAACAGAATGTTAGTTATGTTTGCTCTAATTTGCTTGCATTGTATGACTACCATGGACTGATAATGTGATGAGATATATATATATAATTACTAGTCGTTGCTCATTGTCCAGGTAATCCAGTATGAGGTTGGCCTTCATTACATATCTCCATTTTTTTCTTTCAGTCTTCTGTTATTGACCTTATAGATCCCTGCTCTCTGGAACACTCTTTTCCACTTCCTATATATATTATTCTTGCTTAGCACTAGTTTAATAAACACACTTGTATCGGTTTTTTTCCAGCTGAAAACAAGTTTAGTGTCAGGATTACCAACTCAAAAGGTAAGCATGTTGCATCATTATTAATGTACTATATTATACTGTATTACAGTGGCAGTTGACACATGTGATGTTTGAACAATGTGGTCTGCACAGTGATACACATAATTGACACATTTTGTATGTTTCTAATATGCATAACTTATTATTTATGATAACTAAATTGTAAAATTATTTATTTTGAAAGATTTACGGTTCAGGTGTTGAAATTTGTTTTATTTCGCATACATTGTAACATTATATTAATACAAATTTTATGAAAACATGTATGAATGGGAAAATAAGAATTAATACAAGTATGCCAGTAAAGGTAACGGCACACTAAATGCTACATAATATAACGCAATATGTTACATGCAGTAATAAATTATGTATTTGTCGCAATTAAGACATTTAATACTGTTGATACATTTGGTTAATAATATTATGTATGTTATTACAGATTATATTAATATTTTATCTACCAGGCGAATGTTACACTGGATTGGCTTCACCAGTTAGAAGGGCCTGTGACAGTGGATGAAAGACCAGTGACTGCTGAGATCGATGTTTCGAACGACGGTATTTATCTTTTAATATTAGTAACAGTGTTTCCCCATCTATGTGATGAGCGAGGTGGGCTATTTCGCTGTTTTTCTAAGCCACCTCCCTCAAAATATGCCAGAATTGCCACTTCAGAGTTATTTCTTGCTATAAACATGTTGCTACATTGTAGTTATGCATTTGTTTTCTCTCAATTCCCCCGGGGATTTGTTAACTTGACATTTTCTAACTGCTCCCACTTATGTTGGCCAAATGATAGGTACTGCTACCAGTGTTTGCCCTGCGTAAACCCTATTGATAGTAAAACAAATTATGTCAAACTACAGCAGACGTATTTAAAGTGTATCATGGGTAGCCTCAATAGTAAAGATGATGTCCCATTGTTTTTGTAGGATAAATAAGTGTTTGTAATAGAAGTTTTAATTTTTCTTTTCAGACAAAGTGGAAATCATGGATTTCTTGAAAAACACAACGCCACCTTGTTTACAACATCTGGACAACTACAGTGCGTATCTGAAGACCTGGGCGCAGTTGTTCAACAGGCGCAAAACCAAGCAAAGACGTCTAAACACATGCATGACAACAATGGCATTGTAAACTTGGAAGTTGTTTGAATGTCATGACATAAAACTAAGCATGTCCAGCCCATTTATGTGCGGCTGTTTGCTTTTTCTTTCCCTGGCTGGCTGAAAGCTCTGTCACACCAGTGACGCCTTACTATACTATACCAGGTATATTTGCGAAGACAAGATCTAGGATATTGTTGGCATTTCCTTACGTGTGGGTTCATTGAAATGTTGGATTAGTGACATGGTGATTTTCCCAATTGATGTTAGGAAGGTTGAAATCGCCAGTAATTATGACATTATGGGTGTTTCCTAATTTAGACATAGATAGATCTAGTTCTTCAATTTGAGTCCCTCGAGAGTCATGTGGGGTATGATAGAAGGTGCATATGACTATGGGTTTCATTCCATTTATTCCAGTTTCTGTCCAAATGCTCTCACTGTTAGTGTTTAAGTTTGTTAGATGAGTTGTGATGAGATCAGCTTTGGATATTTGGAATAAATAATGCTTCTTCCCTGTCTTTTCTAAAAACATTAAAGTGTTCTGGGAAAATGTCTCCGTTTTTAACTGAGGAATATAACCACTGATTATGTCTGGATTATGCAGGTTGTTTAGTGCTTCGATGTCTGCAGCTTTCTTTTTAATGCTTTGGCAGTTTATGAGGATGCACTGGAAGTTCTTCTGTTTATATGTGTTCTTGTTATTAGTTGTGCTGTTACTACCCAATAGTTATTTTCGTTTGAGTTATGGTTGTTGACAGGATTAGCGGTCTGGATTTTGATATCTTCGAAGAAGGAATTTGTGAAGTTGACATTGTTGCAGTCAGGGCAAGGCCATGAACACGAAGAGTGTATTAACTGTTTGTATTCACTGTCATCTAGTGCGCATTGTGTATGATGGTGACATTTTTGAATTGTTGAAGTTTCTCTGCATGCATGGTTCTTATATTGGTGACTTGCAAACAGCATACAATGACATACTGTTTTGTGTTAGATAAATGACTGTTTGAATTAACATACGAGCGATTGAATTCATTGAAAGTAATCTTCTCTTAAATAATTTGTTGAACTAATTCCCACAATTATACTTGAACTTTATACAACACAATACAACAGACACAGAACACGTGTTAATAATGAATGCCAGGACACCAGTAATAACTAAACTATAAGCGATAGGTGCTCAGTTACTTTTAATGTTTTATATCGTTGAAAATATTGAGAGGATTCCTTCACGACTACCTAAAGAAGACAAGTGATACACAATTGTGTAGACATATACCATTAATGATGGTACATTTTCTATGTGTGTAATCAAAAATGATGATACAACATTATTATCATGGGCATTCACCTTTTATACAATTATCCTTAAAATGCCATTGGCTGTGCCATTATGGTAAACAAGCGACATGGGCTCCTAAGCTAGGCATAATTGTTTGAAAGCTAACTTGTTTTTTAACTAGCTATATTAGTGTATTCTTCAATATCACAGTATCCAATCCTCAGGGTTGCTCAAAGGGCTTTACACTTTACTCCCTGGCAGACCTGTTTCTCTGAGAAGCTCGGCGATGCTGCAATTAATGCGCAAAGACTGTTCATACACAAATACCCACCACTGTCTATAGCTAGATGCTCATTCATATAGCTCAGTAAACTGAAACAATGTAGAGTGAACAAACTTGTCCAATGTGTAACAAGGTAGCACAGGATTCAAACCCAGGTTCTCTTAGTCGAGAGTCTGACGCTCTGGCCACTGCGTTATTTCACTACATGTACGCTACTCCATCTACGCTACTATTACAACATATTTTTTAAAGCAAACTTAAAAAGGCCTGCCACCTCTCTTGAATTTGTTATGAAACTCGGCATTCCCGACAGTCTCCCCAGATTATACGTATGTATTAAATGTATGCAGTTGGGCTTTTTTGGTGAACCTGAATTTTTATGGATGGGTCCAGTTGGTTCTCAGATAAGTGTATGTGAAGGTTATTTGTTGGATCTTGAGGGTTGTAGGTGGAGGTCCAAATGGTGTAGGCCTATGTAACTGGAGGCTTATGATGAGCTTGGATTCTCTTGGATTTTAAACGTTACTAGATACACTACGGATTATAGCCATAGGCAATATATGCACCGTTATACGTAATCGTTGACATGCATATACATGTATGTATGCGTAACTCTCGTTCAGGTGACTTAATATATCCAAATTCTTAAGAACTGTGGAGACAATTCATTAAATGTGTACTGTAGCTCTTGGATTTCGAAACTTAAACGTCAACACATATACTACGGATTGTTGCTATGCCTAACCTAAACCTAAGGATGTAATCGTTGTATGTAGTCGTAAACATTAATGTATATGTAACTATCGCACAGCTTACTTGTAATACCGATAATACCAACTCTTACGAAAAGTGAAAAACGTAATTATTATAGGTGTGGATGGAATGCTCCTACACCGACCGCTATGATAGCAGGCAAGCGAATTAATTCGTTTCAAAGATTCAGCCAACAAACTGAACAGGCACAGAGTAAACGGAAATATCATGCATCGTATGTGTCCGTATATTTTCCGCTTATTATAATAATGTTCATACAATCCAGACTTACTAAATATTGTCCACAATAATGTCCATAGTATAAACAATCCCAATAATTGGTATCGCCTTCGGATGTTGTAACGTTTTACTATTGATAGATCTGTGACTGTGTCGTTCGACTCGGTTTCGTGAATAAGATCGTTCTCGTATGAAATACTCCCCCGTCAGCAATGCTGTTTTTCTTATGCACAATACTGTCTATAAAATGTTGGTCTTTGTTGTTATCGCATCGATACATTCCGTGATCAAATATAACTTGGGCTTCGACTTAGTTTACATTTCGCAACACTGTTTCACTGTTCACTAGATTCGGCGGTCTACCGCAAAAAGGCTAACTAAATATATGCAGCTTCCGGCGTTGCTCCGGTCTACATAAATCGGCATCTATGCATACGCGGTTTTATGTAGACCGATTTTTTTGCATATACCTTATTTACTGAAATATTTTGATGAACTTTCATTATGTGTTAAACATTAGTATTAGAAACAATGTTCCAGTTTTACATCTTTGGAAAATATACTAAATAAAAATATATGCCTGGTCTACATAAGCCGGTCCTCTAGGCACTGGTCGACATAAGCTGCCTTTAGACTTATATATATATATATATATATATATATATATATATATATATATATATATATATATACATGTATATATATATATATACATATATATATATATATATATATATATATACATATATATATATATATATATATATATATATAATATATATATATATATATATATATATATATATATATATATATATATATATATATATATATATATATATATATATATATATATATCCCAGATGGAGTAATCTACTGTACTCTGACTCAGTGACTGTACTCGTACTCGTACTCGTACTCGTACTCGTACTCGTACTCGTACTCGTACTCGTACTCGTACTCGTACTCGTACTCGTACTCGTACTCGTACTCGTACTCGTATTCGAGTACATTACCAAAACAATCGTACTCACGATTACTTCTCTCGATTAAATTCATATGAACAATTGCAAGCAAATATATTAGGCAGATAAAGGAGATAAGCATCCCCTAACATATTGCTTTGTAATCTTAAACGCCACGCCACAGCCCCACCTGTACTGGTTGCTGTCAGTATTGTGTGAATGACTGGTCATGGTTCCTACATCCAGAATCCTGACTGAGTCTGGGCGGTTAGCCGCTAAATCCCGGTCTATTGTGTTTCATTATGTACAAGCTGTAAACCTGTCTACAGAGGTAAATACTAAAATATGTTGTTTGTTATGTTAAGCCAGGAGGTCCATAGTAAAATGCCTATGTTGTCCTTAGAAGTAAATCAGCTAATCACTGCTAGGAGCTTATGAGGAAGTGTGACAGCTCACATTCAAAGCCAGGAAACCAGAATAGCGTGGTACCAGCATGGAGCCTCCAGGCTTAAGAACAAAGGGGATATTGACCTATGGTCACTGGCAGGTGCTAATCCATCCTCTGGCTCTGAGCAAACAAAAGTTGTGGTCACTGCAGGGCCATCTACTGTTAAGTGTCTTCATCAGTAAATAGCACAGTTGGAAGAAGTTGCAGTGAAGGTAATCAGAGTTGCAGGCATTACATGTGACAGTGAAACCGACATGTTGATATGTACAACGTATTTTAATTCCTAAACATCAAATACAAATACTTAAAAAGTATTTAAATATTTCCAAATACAACTGTATTTGACTCTATGTCTTACACACTATATCGTCGCCTCAGTCCAATAAGGTTGTAACTGACATTTTTCTCAAATCTGGATTTTTGCAGTTCTGAAGTCCCATAGCACATGTCTACTTGGTGTAAGAATGCTATATCTGCTATCCCAGCCTATTTGTCTGTAGAGCCCAATTAAACAAAGTTGTATCTACAGAGGAGCGAAATCACTCCGTGCAACAAGGTTGTATCTGCCACTTACAACCTTGTTGCCTGGGACACTGTCAGCCACCATGCTGTGGATATGTCCTAGCAGTCCAGCAGGTAATAATTAGCCTAACTAACAAACAAACCAAGGAAACAACACTGAACAAAAATAATATAGCTCACATCCCCTCTAATATCAACAGTTCTTTCTAAATTATAATCACTGATTATATAATATGCTTAACGGAACTCCACAAATATTCCAGCCAGTCTAGACTCCAAGTGATCAGTTTTAATTAACACAAACTGACACCCTGCAGGCTCTCCTGCTGTCTACCAACTCTTTTGTGTTAGCAGCATGTATAGTGTCTTAATTAATCTCCATGATCATACACTTCATTACGTCTCATATCTGTATATAATGTACTTTTGGTCAAATTAATTATTCTCATTCTGTATACCGCCTTCTACATCTAAACTAACTTAACTATATTGTTTAAGCCATCCAGCAGTAGTGCCATGTTTTCTGCCAAATATGTTGGAAAAAAGGTATCTACTGAAATACTGTTAATAAATAACATGTGTTTATACATGGAGAGGCTAATTACAAAGTGATCAGGCTTATGTGTCTTATCACAATGACAAGGCCTACTGTTGGTTTAAGCCCTGACCATCTGCAAGTGACACCCCCTTGCCCACCCCTTGGAACCACATGTACAATTAATATACAGTCAGCAAAATCATTGATCACTTGTCTACTCTTCCCAGTTCCAGTATGTGTAAGCCACACTGGGCTTGTGTCCATGTGTGCTTACCCCTGGGGTAGACGTAAAGTAAAGTGGATGGAATCAAACCTGTTTCACATCAGAGCTGATGATCCAAATGCTCTCTACCTGAAGTATGCCTTTGACAGTGGCTTTGTTCGTATGTATTTACTTTAGCATAGCAGGCGATCAACACCAAACCCTAACCTGGTACATCTGTACACAGCCTGCTGCCAAGTACAAGGATCTTCAGATCCTGTGCACTTCGAGGCTGATTCTTAGCATCTACCGTCCTTTTTCTATTATTTTAAATTATAATTATAACAATGATTTTAAATTACATTATAGATTATTCTTGTATTTTATTATGATTAATGTTTACATACTATTTTAATAATGAATTTATCTGTAGTTAATTTCTCTACTTCTGTAGTTTATATTTTTATGACGAAAGCTGCAAAATCAATTTCCTAGTCCGGGACAATACAGTTTTATTGTTTTGTATTGTATTCTAAGTCACTGAAGCATAAATGAACTCAAGCATGACAATGTCATTCCAACCAGACACAATGTGAATGTGTGACGTGTCACCAGGTTTGTTAGACATTATAGTTAATATGACATTCAGTAATGTATTAGTCATGTGCATTTAATGTTATGCAACAATATCCTGTGAATAGATCTGAACTGACATCTGATCTGAACTTTTACTGCATTTTATGAAAAATTTGTATTACCCTATGGTATATGAAAGTGCAAGCATAACTATATACATTTAGATACATACAAGTGTCAAGACATAAGAAATATGACTAATACTGTAACAATTGTCGGTTTGTTATTAAAATAATAGATGATCACCAAAGGTTGTATCTCCATTTTCATTGGGAAGTTTGTTGTGGAACTCCGTGCAATAAGGTTGTAACTACACTACTGACTTATTTTACAGTATTGCATAATATTATTTTGTTTAATGCATACACCAAATAATATGCATACACAACAATAACACTGTATGCAAGTTATTTAGGACACAGTATCAAACGAAAATCTTCTTTTGCTTCTCCTGCACAATTACCAAAATGCAGATACAACCTTGTTGAAGTGAGGCGACGATATATTGAATTGTATACTCGTTTGAATATGACCCCCGGATTTGAAATTTTGTTATTACAATGTACTTGATCATGTGTATTTGACAATTAAAATTAACACAGACACTGTAACAGTAGATAGTGACACAGCAACACAAATATGACAGTCGCTTTTATGTTAGAAACAGGATAGTCATTAAAGTAATCATGAAAGTAATCATTATTATATTATAATGTAATCGTACTCGTACTCGAATACACTCTAAAGTAATCGTATTCATACACAAGTACATTTGTTTTCTTCGTACTCGTACTCGTACTCGTACTCGTACTCGTACTCGTACTCGTACTCGTACTCGTACTCGTACTCGTACTCGTACTCGTACTCGTACTCGTACTCGTACTCGTACTCGTACTCGTACTCGTACTCGTACTCGTGTTGACCGAGATACTCGTTTCACGTACTCGTCTGACTCATACTTGCTGCCAATAAAGTATAAGATCGATATCTGATATATATATATATATATATATATATATATATATATATATATATATATATATATATATACACACACATAAATATACACATAAATATACACATACACATTATATGTGTAATAATAATAATGACTTCTTTTGCGCCAATATCCTCGAAGATCAAACTCAGTGGCGTTCTCATGTCCATTCTCACATATTTCATAAATACATACATACATACATACATACATACATACATACATACATACATACATACATACATACATACATACATACATACATACATACATACATACATACATACATACATACATACATACATACATACATACATACATACATACATACATACATACATACATACATACATACATACATGCACACATATAAATGAAGAATACATAACACTATTTTACTGACATTGATATGTTTATGTATGTTTTGCAAATATCGGTAACAATAACTGTCGTTGCAGCAGATACATGCATGAGCAGTCCATGTCAGTACGCAGGTACCTGCGAATTTCAAGATGGTTCCTACAGCTGCACATGCTCGCCGGGTTATCTCGGAAAACACTGCGAAAGTAAACGCATTTGCATGCACCAATAAGTTGTTATTTCCTTGTTTGATGATTACAAAACTGTC